>JAWNNR010000900.1:0-161380 GCA_035044725.1 Scaptomyza caliginosa | reverse complement strand
AAATTCCTACCGATTGGCATTATACGCCCTAAAAAACTGTACTTGATGTACTCTACGTGGCAGAAACTATACCAACGGGCAATGCGGCCACAGCGTCTCATTACAATCGCATTGTTCAACGGAGCGTATGCGTAATCATAGGTAGCAGGACAAAGATGGAAAACGTGGCCTGGAACTCAAATTACATTGACAGCCAGTCGTCCTTTGGCTTCTCAATGGACCCAAAACATAATAACAAAAGGTAGCCAGAGGGCTAGAGCAGAGCAAAAGCAAAGAACGCAGTTTTTTCACCACCCTCTGACCAGAATGTATAAAGATATAAATATAAATAAAGAGATGAGTGTTCGCAGCTAAATAAATAGCAGTGGGTCACTTAAAGCAAATAGCGTAACTTAAAACAGAAATATGCACAAAATGCGAGAGAAAGGGAATACAAAAATGTAAACAAATTGTGAATGCAAACAAAAAAAATAACGAACCTCGGATTTTAAGTAAAAACAATGAAACTTTGCGCACCATTAAATTTGTACTGTACTCTTATCCACAAAAAATGACGCTTCCGCTTTCGCTCTGACAATCCAGTTAAGTGTGCATTGGTGTATTTTTGTGTGTGTGTGTGTTTGTGTTCTAACCATTGACTGTGTGATTTTCGTTGTATACCTTTCGCTTTGCTTTATTCGATTACCTAACCACTGCTTTTTTTTAGCAGCTGCAGAACACTTTTGGATTTTGCTGTTGTCTCTTATTTTTGCGCTTACTAATATTTTGTTGACACTTTGGTTTTACTTGGTTCAATGGTAAAGCCAAAACATGTCAAAGTATGATATGAAAAAATCTAAATTGATTTATGTATTTGTTTGTGTATAAACGAAATTCTTAGCAAATTTGCTGACAGAGAATGTATTTACGATTTAGCTCAACAATCGGAATGAAAGTCATAAAAGTCTTCCTTCCTTCCTTCATTCTTTAACAGTGGCTCAAAAAATAAATATATGCGATTGTGTAAACACAACTGACAGACAAAACGAGATACATACATCCCATAAAAGCATACGCAGATAAAGAAATTTTCACAAGAAAAAACATCACAAACGGGAAGTGAATTTTTTTGCAGATTTTACTTTGATTTTTGGCATACATATTTTTTACTGATTGGAAAACTTTAACAATATTTTGTACAGGATTAAATTACAACGTTATAATATATATAATTAACAATAACATATTCAGTTATGTCAATTTATAAATTGCGCATATTACTCTTTAAGTACAGCGGTATTAACAATATCCTTTGTGCCACAGCAATTAATTAAAATTAAGCCGCATAAGGCTGAACATGTGGCAAGTTTTTGCTGCTGCTGCTGTTGCCGTTGCCACCAATCACAACGCAGATGATGAGGAAATTAATATCGCGAGAAACCAAAGCATGGAAGGAACATCAAAAGCACAAAGTCAAACGGTAGAAAATGAAAAATCTTGCCACAAATTAATTACATTTTAGAAATTAAGATAAATTCCAAAAAATGGCAGTCCTAAATATGTGGAGAATTAGTGTCATTTGTGTGTGTATTGCTTCCTCTGTGTGCGTGTGAGTCTGTTTGTTTTATGTCTGTTATGTCGTTATATTTAGTCTCTAGTTCATTATGCTGAGGTTGTCTCACTTTATTGCCGTCATAATATTCAGGTTCAGTGACCTTTTGCTCTGACTTTTGCTCGTTTGCTCGTCATGCTCCGCAAAAGCCGACCAGCTCTCACATGCTATGCAAGCACACACACAGATAAATATGTATGTAGTAACCGTTGTTTGCACACCAGTGTGTGTGTAAGAGAGTGTATGTCCTGCAGGCAGCACCTGCCAGCCATCGCCAGCTGCTCTCGACAGATGGTATAACATTTTCAACGTTAGCGAACGCAGTGCAGCGCGAAATTATTCTAATTAGAGCCACCTTCTGGTTCCCCTGCTCTTCTTCTGCGCACGTTTTATCCTTGAGCAGCATTGCTTTCAAACTATTTCTCACTTGCCATCCTCTTGTTCAGTGTATTATGAATATATTTTAGTTTCCACTTATGTAGCCTTGCCTTTCAATGCGATCTACTGTGAATAAATATATTCTTGAATGGAGCCAATAGCGTATTCAACATTAGATTGCGCTAATTTTGTACTGACATTCTTTGAAAATTTTTTTTTTATAAATATATAACAGAAATGAATTTTAATTACCTTCTTTTGATTAAATTCAATGCTGCACAAAACTAATAAGCTTCTGGCCTTGCTCTTTTGTGTGTTTTTTCTATCATGAATAAATATTTTGATTAAATTCTTCATATGCGTTCAACGTCCAAGCAAGTACCATTTTTTTTTCGTAGAAAAACTGTACAAAAATTTTTAATAATACTTTGCTTCTGCAAATTGTCACATTCTTTTTCAACGACTCAACAGCAATCAAGTCACATTTTTGTCGTTTCAAATGCTTGTGAGAAGGCACTGCAACTTTAGGGAACGCTGCATGAGAGACAAAATGTACTTAATAGTTTAACGCTCCATGTGCCACTTGTGCTGCCAGCACACTCACTCACACATCCACACTCATACAATTACATGTATTATACACATGCCGAAAACACAACATATACGTAGTGCATAAGTGTATGTACCATAATTCGTATACGTAACTTGAGCATATCATTGCCAGAGCACCTGGCTCTTGGCTTTAGCTTAATTCACTTTGCATCAGCACGCTTCGAATACAGTGACAAAACACACACACATACAAGCTGCTGTTGCTCCTTCTGGTGTTAGTACTGATGATGATAATGGCGAGTTGGCGCCCTATCTGCATACCTTTCTCTACCATAGGTTGATATCAGTCGCGTATGTATACACATTTATATATATATATTTTTCGTCAGATTAAAATGTTGCTTTCTGCATGTGTAACGGTCCGCTTGGATACAGTTGCCTGGTTGCCGTCATGCTTCAGGCCTTCATGTGCCAAATGAAAGAAGCACTTCTACTCTACTCCCTAACATAATCTGTCGTTCTTTTCATGCTCCCCGTTTTTTACTCTCTCCTTGCACGTGTCGCATGATGTATGACATTTTTGCGCCTCATAAACAGCCACGCTCACAGCCTGTTAGTAATCAGGTGTCCGTCCACAATCCGGCGTACTCCACGTGCCGCTAGCCACTTTGTTGCTGCTTTTGTTTTTACAGTGCAGCCAACCTAGCATTCCACAAAAAAAACCAAACAGCTCAAACCTCGTCGCACCTGGCCAATTCCAGGGCCTTTACACAGAATGTGTAGGGCTGACATTTGCACGGCTCGTAGTTTGTTTGAGCCTGAGCCTGAGCCTGAGCCTGGGAAGTGAGTGGCAGTTGGTTGGGTTGTATTTTGGGTGTACTTTCTGTTTATTTGCCTTAACGAAATTGGCATGACGTTGGCAATGGCGTTGCCGTCATGTTGACAATTTGTTCGTTTGCGTTTGCGTTTACAGTGAACTGATTTTTTTTCTTTTTTTTTTTCTTTTTTGCCTCCATGGTGCAATTTAAATGTGGCTACAGTTGCTTGACCCCACCGACGCACTTTAATAGGACTAGCATTAAATGAATAATTTCGTTGACCTTTGGCTTTGAGTTGAATTCAGTTTGTATTTATATTTATGATGTAATTAAAATTTGCAATCTGAATATTTGTGCTGAATTGTATGTAAATTATGTAAAATGTTCGTTTCCTCTTAACATTCATTCCTCATGCAATGCACATTAATGAAAGGAAAAGGAAATATTTTACAAAAACGACATCTGACTAAAAGTTTTCAGTTGTAAATTGTTAAATCGATGGCTTTTCAATGGCGCACAATCTACTCCCATTTTGGTTTCAATAGATTGAATCATCGTTAGGCTCAGTGTGAGTGTCAAATTCTCATTAAAAACACATCTCAATTTTATTTCCATAAATCGAAGTCGATCCAAATCCACATTATTCAAAATCGATTGAAATCCAATTAAGGAAATACAACATCTAACACAGCATTTAGGTATGTATGTTGGTGTATCGACTCTCAACACAAATGACTCAAATCATAAACTCTTACCAAGAACTAGTTTCCGTTTTCTAGTAGTTTTATGTTGTACAGGGAGCTTCTCACTGAAGGGGGCCAAACGGAAATGCAGAGTTAAGTTGTGGGATTATTTTGACACTTTTTCATGCTACGTTTCTTGCACATACTCAACTTTTGCTTTTTATTGAGTAAAATAGAAAATTCAATTAAATTTTCGCACACGAACAACATTGAAAGTTCGGTGCCAAAAAATATTGAGAGCGGAACGGTCCAAACAATAGCAAAAATAACCAAAGAGCGGAGTTCTAATCGAAATGCCAAAGGCCTAATACTCTTCTTAAAAATGTTTTTGACCTCACTTTGCTTTAATTCATTTAGCATTCTGTACATTGAAGGAAAGCTAGTAAAAACTACATAAACATGGTCAATTGCAAACACAAAATATCCATTTTATCACTTTGTCCCACATTGCGTGACAAAATGTTTAAGTACGCTCCGCAAGAGTATGCAAATATTGTCAAAAATAAAATAAAATGTAAAATCAGCATAGCAAAGAGAACAAAACTATGGAAATTTATTTGTTGCAATGCTTGCTTTCAATTTGGTTTTTTTTTTTTGTTTTACTTTATCTGGACGCCAGCAAACCAAATGGGGATAATAAATTTATGGACTTAAATTTAAGCTTATTATATGACATTATATTTTTAATAGAAGGGTGTAATGAATTATTTATTTATGTGAACCCTCTAGAAATGATTTATATAAATAATGCATTTAATTAGTTACGCCCATTTAAGAACGTTTGTTAAATATATTAAGTTCATTTATTATCAGCTAACATACACAAATTGTAGAGCTTTCATGTGCAGGGTATTATCATTTGCTATTCAGTTTAATTTTGCGCCACTTTTTGTTACGCGTTATGAAACTGGCGAGCATCCAGCGTGATGTACTTTCTAAGGTCCTGCGGCAAACACGACACAGAAAAAAAGAACAATGCTGTTGCAATGCAACAATGTGATATCTTGCAGCATTGAGTTTAAAGTTTTCAGAAAATAAAATGAAAATAATTATTAGTAAAATAAGCTGAAGCTTTGTTGTTTGCACCTTGGTTTGCCAATTGAAATGCCAAAAATTTTGCCTTCAAGCACATGTTTGCTTTAATCACCATTAACAATTGCCACTTACCAGTTTGTAGCTTGTCATACATGGCACACGGATTATTAGCAAACCAGCGACAAACCATGCACATATGCTTACAATTGGGCATCTCTAGTTAACCCACGTAAATAGCGTTAACAATGAGAGATTGCCATGATGCCGAGCCAACGAAAATGGGAAAAGGCTGCTCAACGTTAGCTGGATGTTTGGGTTATTTGGGCAAAAACAGAAGCTCATCTGTGGCACCAAATGCAAATAAAATGCAAAGCCGAATTTACGGCGCCTGCTTTTCAATTGGCGGGTACATGCGAAATGGCCTGGGAGCGGAACTCTCCGTTTTGGGCGTCAACCGCCCGACAAACGGTTCAGAGGCGCACTTGGTTTATGGATGTATCTGTGTGTGCGTGCGAACGTGCGTGAGTGAGTGTGTCTGTGTGTGTGTGTGTAGTTGGGTTGGGTTTTATTGCGGATTTGCAACGAAATGTAAAAATAAAATTGGATTTTAGCGTAAAATGTTGAATGCCGTAAATATTTTTCAATTCAGTAGCTCGGCTCGTTGCTGGTTAGGTCGAGCGAGCAGAGTTCAGGGAATGGATCACAGCACATATGTATGAGCGATGATTTCCCCAGGGTGAAGGGTCTGCGGTCTGCTGCTGTTGCTGCTGCTGCTGCTGCTGGGACATTGTTAAAAGTATTGGGAATCGCGTGCAAATGATTTTGTCAAAATCAAGTCACCGACATGCAAAAAAAAAACACACAAGGACACCAAAAAACGGATCTGATGCAACATGTGCCAACAAAAAAATCATTCTATGTTATTCAAAGGGAGGTGGAGATTTTTCATAGGCACTGTTTGCTTTCATTTTGAAGTACCGCCGGCGAACATTTTAACCCTTTTACACGCCTATACAAATAGGGGTATTTTCCATTTTAATACCATTTCTGTTGCTCGACTGAACTGTGGTAAATCTTTGGTAAAACTCATTTGCTTTGATGGCGTCAAATTGATTTTCTTCCTTATGCCCTAAAAGCCATTAAACCAGCTTTACCCTAGCGAGTGGCGCTTTAGTTTTGTCCTGAATCTCGTTAGGGATTTATGAAGACAATTTAAAGTTCGTTTATACATTAAAAATTAAAATAGTTTTGTTTTCTTTTGCATCACACACACCTATGGTAGAAACTTCAAAATGTTTTTAGTGTAAAGTCTTGATTTAAATTTAAGTTTGGTTCTTGTTGGTTAAGGGGCAGTTGGCCACCTCTCCAAATAACCACAGACCAATGAGACATCGTTGGAAGAGGAGGGTGCAGAGGACACTTGGTCGATGGCACAATGTAGCTTTCAGTAAAAGATTTTTGCTCTACACAAACCTGGGCATCTCGATTAGCTTAAGCATGCTGGGTGACATCTTGGAGCAGTCATACGAACGGTATACCAAACAAATCGAACGTATTGATCGCACACGAACCGTGCGAATGGGTGTGTCGGGATTTACAGTTGGCATTGTTTGTCACTATTTTTATCAGTATCTGGACTATTATTATCCCAAGCGTACTTTGCGTACGGTGGTGCATAAAATACTGCTGGATCAATTCATATGCTCACCATTTTATATAAGCGTCTTTTTTCTTACAATGGGCTTGCTTGAGCACAAAAGTTGGGAGGAAGTGAAAGAGGAAGTCAGGGACAAAGCCTTGACGCTGTACAAAGCCGAGTGGACAGTGTGGCCAGCTGCTCAGATGGTCAACTTTTTCTTTGTTAGCCCAAAATACCGAGTGTTGTACGATAATTGCGTAAGTCTGGGCTATGATGTTTACACATCGAAAGTCAAGTACGCAAAGAAACCAGATGGTCAAAAAACAATTTCATTTAACAGGGCCATGGGCATTTATACCATGTATAAAAACAAAAAATAGCTATAAAAAAATATAAGTAAGTATTCAACATAAAAATATTGTGCAAAAGTATTAAAGTTGTATACAAAAATATCTTAAGACCAAGACACAACGGTTTTATGTTGTGTTGTATAGCCAGCAAAAATGCACACATCGCGCATTGAATTCAATTCAAAACTATGCAACTTCGACAGAAGAATTATTTAATTATAAATCTACGCAGCACAGCGGCAAGGCGAAATTTAAAATGAAAACTTGTCGGCTTGATGAATCAATCGGAATTGTCGTATTGTGGTTAAAGTTAGTTAAAGTCATGATTGAATTGAATTAAAGGTTTACATTTTGAAAGTGAAATAAATCTAAGCTTTTGTTTTGGCACTACAAGTTGCAAATGAAAGAAACATACTTTTATCACATGATTATTTTTACTCCCTTTTAACGAAATATCTTTCACAATTCGAAAAACATGCGTAATTTCGTCATTTTAATTCAAGATGCTTCCACTTGATAGCGCATTTACATTGCGGGTTGAACCTTAAACTTGTCACACTATTTCTGTCGCTAGTCAGCAGGGGAGACGTTCAAACTGCGACGGCTGTTAAAGAGCAGAGACTATATGTAGGATGAATGCCATCGAACACTTGAGAGACACTCGAGCTCTCAGCACTTGACAACGAATTGTGTCAAGCATACAAAACAAAACAAAACAAAACAACTAAAGAAAAAAAACACGCAGGCAGCATAAAAACAAAATGTGAAAAAAATACAGTAGCAAATTGCTGTCAAGATGAGTGTGCTCGTCCTGGTCCACCGCAGTGTACTGGCTGGCAGGCAGACTGACTGTTGGTGACAGTGACTTCACGACCGGCGCGATTTGGCACCCGCACAACCACACACACATACACATTCACACACACACACACACACATGTCACCTAATCCAATTTAAATCTCTTAACATGATTTGCCGCTTTCTTTTCATTTTGCTGGATTTTATGCCATTATCCTTTTTTGGCAACCGAATTGCCAAGCAAAACACGAGGCGTTGCCGTCATCGCCATCGCCATTGCCATTGCCATTGCCATCGTCTTAGTCGCAGTCTACGCCATCGTCCATCGGCAAGCAGGCAAGTTGACTTCCTGTACTGCCAGCCTTTTATCTGCCTAAAGTCAGAAGGACACTAAGGAGTATGCCCAAAAGGGTTCATTTATTTGGTTTAGTCAGTCGCTCCGGTTGCCTTACCGACTCTATCTGTATTTTGTGATTTAATTTAAAAGCTCACCAGGCATGCGGATGGGTAAAGTTTTCAGGCATGTGAAGTTCTTGTCTCGGTGCTCAGCTGTGTGTGGTTAGGTAAGCTCCTTAATATATATGTATAAATGTATGTGTATGTGAGTGCGGTTAATGCGTCTTAAATGAGAAGACGTGTCAGCCATGGTTAAATTTTACATTTTTTATGCATTTGAATCAGGCAAAGCGTCATTAGGCTCAGCTGCTGCTAAGATCCAATTTGTGATACAAGTAAGCCAAATGTGAAAGTAAATACTTAATCAGAATGGTGTAATTGGTCCTAATTGTTCCTCTAATGCTACATAAAGCACAAAAACTAGAGAGAAGTTAGATTGTTATTTATTTTATGTTTCTTGCATTTGCACTTGCATCATTTTATTCTGTCAAAGAACCGCATCAACTATTAGGTAATTATAAAACCTATCGATATATTTTAAGTGGTAAAATAATGCTATTACATTGCAATACAAATGTTATCGCATCTAATGCATTGAGAATTACATTATTTTATTGAATACAATCAATATTAAATAAAAAAACAAATTCAACAAGGATGCATCATATACCTGTGCCTTGAGATTTTACAAAGTTCAACCAAAGACAAATCACACTGCTACCTGCCTTGCCAGCCCTGTAAGCACAATTATAATATTTCGTTAGTCTGGCAACGCCACATTGACCAATCTAAGCAATCTGGTTCACGTTTATTTTATAACTTGAACACAAACAACACTTGGAAGATTATATATCAATGCCTTATACTAATATCATATGGCATAGAGTAACTCACATACACAAGTATATATGTATATCTATGCATGCAAATGAAAAACCAATTGGAATAGTTTTTAGTTTGCAATTGCCGCTTGCAGCTACTAAACGGAAAAAGTCAACATTGCTGCAAACCAACAAGTAATTTATATCTAGCAAATGCCATTTGATTATGCGAAGGCAAAGGCAAACAGCTGCTAAAAGTGTATCTGGCTATGCACAAAGTAAATGTATCTGTTCACATTCATGTGTATCTGGCATCACTGGCACGCAGTTATATTTCCATTTGCTACCATCAAACTGAATAACGTTGAAAAGTCTCTCATAAAAGGTAATTTAATTACCATATTATTCATGAGCTCAGTGAATTTGTGTGTCTCTGTTTCATATGCTTTGTATCCTTCTACAAGCCATGGAACATGAGACAATATGGTTAAATTGCTATGTAATACCACATAATATACCAACAAATTCGCTTTGCTTAAGTGGCCATAAATTAGTTGGAAATCATAGCGTTTTGATGACTTGTTTTGGCCTCAACAAAAGTCTTGTGAAATGTATCTTATTGACGCCAAGTATCTATAAATAATTCCTAGAGCAAGTATCTAGCGTGTTTATCAAATAAGTCTTATACATTAGACGAACACCTTTAATGCTTGATATGGCTAAAAGGACGTGGGGCTGCTTAAATTATCTACTTTGAATGATAGACCATGCTCCAAAGCATGTAATCGAGCGTGTTTGTCGTTGTAGAATAATTTATTTCAGTCTGCCACACTTTTGACAGCTTAGATTTTTCAGCCAACCACATTCACTTGATGGCCAATCCAGCTCAGTCCAGTCCAGTCCAGTCTAGCACAGTGTATAGCACTCAAATTATGCAAGCTTCTTGCCGCCACCCGCACAGACTGAATGGACCCGTTTTTCAACAGTTTGCGTGGCTAACCATCCGTTAAATGATGCAACATCAAAATGTATTCAGCTACTATGTTGCACACTTTTGAGCAACGTTATTGTACGGTTATCAAATGATTAAAAAGTTTTAATTGCTCGCTAACCGGAAAATTGAATATGCATTTAAGTGCGTTTTGTAGTGGAATAAGCAATCACGGTTAATCACTGAAGAATCACAGAGGCCTAGAATCAGAACACAGCTCTTAAGTCCGTTTCGCACATTTAAGCAAAATACTCACCTTCAATCTAGCGTAAACTTTGCCAACGCCGCTAGGGATATGAAAAAGCACTAAAAACCGTAGGCAACAATGCCACAACACAGCTACAGCAACAACAACAATATGTTGAACAATCGAAATGAGAGCAACAAATTTTAACGAGCACCACAAAAACCCAACACGCTGCTTTTTAAGCCTCCTTTCCCTTCACTACAGTTCACTTCACTTCACTTTCCTTTTCCCATAACCAAACGCATACCCATATCCAGACAGCGCCTCCTCCGCGCTTTTGTAATTACAAAAAGTCGAGTTGGGCGCCATACTTGACAAATGGTGGGTAGGCAGGAACGATGGCAGAACGGTGTACAGACTGTCGGAACCGGAACGGAAGGACGTATAGAATGAACGCACACACAGACACACGCACAAGAACGTACGAGCCGGTTAACCAAGATAATAGGATGAAACAAATGTAAATGAAGCTGAGGCTGAGGCTGAGGCTGAGTCTGAAGACGGCGATACAAATGGAGACGCAAAAGGCACAGGAGACCGAGTGAAGGCCCAGTGACGATGGCGCTGCCAGCGTTTACAGCGGCATTTGTACACAACGAAAAAAACACTGCAGAAAAAGGAAAATAAAATGTACAAAATATAAAAAAGTTCAAGCAACATTGCTGCAGAAGACATTTCCAACTGTGTGTTTTTGTGCCTTTGTCTCTTCACAAATGGAACGCAACGACGCGCCGCAGGCTTCAGTTATGCTTCCTTACACAGGGATTGGGCAAAAAGGGACCCAAATGAAATTGCGTTTGTATAAAATGGACAGTTGAAATATTTGTACACATACAAATCAGTATATGCTAACAAGCATGCTTAATAGCAGTATGTAAATAAGTACGAATAGTTGGAATAGCAGTTGTCTTTTTCTTTCCACTTGGATCTATGCTTCAACATTATATAAATATACATGTAGCTGCACACTTTCTTGCATACTAAATGAGCTAATGTTAATAGGAAGTTTGACAACAAGTCAAGTTACAGGGTATAGTTGATGCCGACCAATCAAGTGCAATGCAAATTTAAATATCGCTGATTTTACATTTTCAATTAAAATTCTAAAACAATGCTTGCTTACGAACTGAACTAAATGCGCCACAATTAAGGCCCATTCAGCTGACCATGCAACGCGCTTGGCCCCAGTGTGGGCCAACAGTTGGTTGCACAGCTGGGCAGCAATGTCCGCAATCTTTTGGCCACTGCGCTACAGATTCTCTACTGATGCGAATCTCGCGGTGCGGCAATTAAAATCTAGCATTCAAGTCTGGCCGTTGCAACTTCAAGTATTTTAATTTCCCTTGACGCGGCACAAACCAAAAAAGATAAATGAAAAAAGAAAAAAAGAACGAAAACAGAAAGAAAAATCCAACACTGAACTGTGCACCTACAATTCAGCTCGTCTACCCGTTGCACCCACAAATCAGAATCAAAACAAAACGCTAAAGTGGCAAAGAGTTCTTTCAGCTCCTTATTGTCTCAAAAGCGCATGCGTCAGCGCTGCACAAAATGGCGGCGGCGAATTGGGTAGTCTCTGTGAGAACAATCAGTCAGTTCGAAAAGTTTAGTTGCTGCAGAACTGTCGCGAGATAAAGTTGGCCCGGCGCACAAGCAGAAAACGGCGTAATGTGAAAAGTAACAGAAGAACAAAAAAAAGGTGGAACGCGCGCGAAATCTTTTTTTTTTAATTCACAGCCCCGCATCCTGTGTGTGCAGAGACTGACTTCGTGTGTATACACAGACACACACTCACACACATACATGTGTGTGCTTTTGTGCTTGTGCGTGTGTGTTTTTAACTAGGTGAAAAGCAAGTTTAGCTTAGAGTGTAGTGAAAGAAGCTAATATAATTCACCATGGAGCACCTGCGTCCACTTAGCTATGAGGAGATGTGCCAAATGGAATTGTTGCAACAATGTGGCAGCAACGCAACGCCGGCATCTACAGCTGCAGCAGCAGCAGCAGCAGCAACACAACCAACAATGTTGCCAATTATGGTCATACCAACAACACTGCTCTCGCCTGGAGCGGCAGCAGCAGCAGCAGCAGCCGGCGCATCACAGCCTCCGGGCGGTATCGAACATTATTATCAGCTGCAGCCCACACATATTTTAACGACAAGCAGCGAGGGGGCAGCTGCGATGGCGGCAGCGGGTGGCAATGTTGGAGTTAACGGCGAATTGACGCTCCTGCAAGGAGCCAGTGAACAGTTTCCACACAGCATCCAATTACAACAGCATCCACACTCACATCCCGTTAACATTTTATGTACGGGCACACTTAACCGCACACCGTCAGCCTCGACTGCGGCGTCAGCGATGGCTGCGACTGCGGCGTCGGCATCAACGCTGCCACGCAGCTTTCAGCCGGCTGCCTTTGTGACGGATGTGGAGAGCGATTTCGAGGGTAGTGAGTGTGGTGCGAGTGGCGCAACCACAACCTGTATGCCACACTTTCGATTTGGCGGCTGCGGTCTGCAGTCGACGGCCCAACAGCCACACCATCAGCACCACCAGGATGCCGTCGTTGGCTGCGGCTCATTGTCTTATATGATGGGAACTCTGGCAGCTGGCGGTGCAATGCACGCTGGTCGCTTTGCGGGCACACTGGGACGCAGTCGACGACCCGATGGGCATACCAAGCGCGTCTCCTTCAAGGGTGACAATTTGCCTCCATCGCCACCCCCCGCACCAGCCGTTGAGCTGGATGAAAATGGTTTACCCATACCATTGCCTATGCCTGGTGGCGTCGGTGGTTGCTCCTACATGCATTTCGACAACTACATGGATTACCAGGTGCGTGTCGAATGTGACTCAGTGGAGTCTATCTTTTCTTCTTTCCTCATTCTTTGTGGCAGCGCTCTAATTGGCATTCAAGGGCTGTTTCGCAAGTCTGATAGGGGACTGGGTGGGTGACACATTTACGATTATTGGCGCACATTTGAATCGTGACGCGATTTAAATGATGGGTGAGCAAGTGTGTGGCTAGGGATTGGAGGTGGTGTAGCCTACCACAACATGTACTGAATTACGAAAACAATATATCTATATAACAAAAATGAATCTTCCATTATAATAGGAATTATTTTTTTCTAAGAATCTTTTGTGTTTCTAGCATAATAATGATAAATTGCAATTTAAAATGTTTGATAAATGAAAAATAAAACGCTTGTTTCTATCACACAAATAATTTTTTTTAAACTACCAATTGATTTTTTACTACAAAAATAATTACACATTTATTCGATCATTATAATTTTACTACTTCTTTTAATCCATTTTATTACTTTAATTTATTAGCAAACGCTTTTAGTGCCATTTCATATTTCTATTTTTTATTGTTGTGGAGCTTTTTTTATGAGTATCTGTTTGTTTTGCGTTTTATTTATGTTCATTTTCATTCATAAATTTGTTGTGGTTTTTATTTAGTAATTCGCTATTGAACGGATTTTTTGTTTGTTTAAGTATGTTTTTTGTTATATGTTAAATTGCTGAATACAATAAATAAATAAATAAAAAGAGTACTTTACTAACTTTTCGCAATAAACATATTCAATTTGTACCATACATGCAAATAAGTAAGTCTTATAAAATTTGTTTTCATCTATACAACTTATAGAATATAGAATACGATTTTATAGCCAACCTTTTTATAAATGCAGCTAGGTAAGCTATTTAGTATGCCCCATGCAGTTGCCCCAAATAACAAAGATCCCGCACAAATGCACATTACCATGACAAATGCGCACAAATCAAAATACATTTGCATTGGAGCAGGATGTGAGCGCATTTGATAAACGATTATCTGCATGTAACTCAATTTGTTTGTTTGGATGCTACGCGTATCAAATAACCAAATTCTGAGCATGTGTGTGTGTGTGTGTGCGTTGATAGCGCATAAAATCCACTTTGCCACAGTTGCAAAGTGGGCCAAAGGACAACAGCAAACTCAATTGAAAAAAGAAAACGGGAAGCTAAAGCTGAAAAGTATACAAATGAATCGTTGCATTGCCAAGGATATTTGTCCTTAGACGCCATTAGTCACTGAGCGACGCGACATTCGTTGTCATCTATGGCCAGTGCCGACCATTTGTTCGCATTTGCATAATAAATTAAATGTTGCAAGTGTCGTTCAGTTACAGTTTCTTTTACTGCAGCTACCCTCGACCATTTATTCAGTTTCTTAACGATTGTTTTCCCTACTTCCACACTTTTCTTGCCGACGAATTGTAGTTTTTGTTTGGCGGACGAGTTGCGAGAGACAGCCTGCGTTTTATGCGTTTCGCCGAAGCCATAAATATAGTCATTATTACCACGCTTACCAGTTCCGTTCGACATTCGCCATTTGCTAGGGTCCGTCCATTCGCTATCCGCCATTTGCAATTCTTTGTCGTTTCGCGCTCCGTTGCTCTGCCATATCTTCATGTTTCTGTCCGTTCCACCATTCGAGTAGCTTATCCTTGCGTTGCGTTGCTTTGCGTTTGCTCTGTGCCTGTTGCCGCTTCAATGCTTTCAATCAAAAAAACTTTTCCTTCGTGGCCAATTCTATATGATTGCTTAAGTTTCTTGCTGGCGATCGCTGTTTTGTATAGTTTGAAATTTATATAGATATGGTTATGATCATTTATGTAAAGACAAAGAGATATACACATGTGAAGTTATGAAACCGTAAGTTTTACCTTTACTTGCCCTTATTTCCTAAACCTTAATGACTTTATTTCTTAACTTGGCTGCCCCATTTAAATGTTTCGCCCATCAAATTCCTAACTGCAATGGTTTTTTATACTTGCCATGCCTCGCTTTGTGTCGCCCTAGATCCCATTCAATTTGTTTTTTCGGAGGATGCATTGCTTGGGAAATGGAATTTGTGGATTGAGCTCATTTTGTTGTTGTTGTCGAACAGAGAACACTTTGATTGATGTAAGCGTTTACGGCAGCAGCAGCAGCAACAGACCAAAGCTGTTTGAGTTTGTCTAGCATATTTTTGGGTTTCTGTTCCTGTCATTGTTCATGTCAGCTCACGTTTCGCTCTTTGCTTTGTTGTGTATACCAAATGTTTGCTGGCAACTCTCTCTACAAGGGTCTATCATAATAATGAAATACACTGTAATCATGAATTATTAGCAGCACAAAACATGACTGAGTGAGCTTTAAAAGCGTGAGTTTTAAAGAATTCAATCGATAAAGTGGTCGACTTGCGAATCGTTAACAAATCGCACTAACATAACACGCGATGTTCAATAAGAATGAGATTTAAAAGTTAAGAACACTAAACAAATAATGTTACGTTGGCTCAAAAGTAAATTCCCTTCCTACACTACTAAACTAGTTAAAGCATAAAACTTTAGTTTATATTTAAAAACCAATTCACAAACATTGTGCTTAACTAGCCCAACAGCACAAGAGTGTTTGTGTTTGCCACACACACACACACACACACAGGCAACTAAACTTCGTAGACTAACTCTGACATTAAGTTGCAGCTCGAGACGTATGTATGTGTTTTCACTTTATAGTCATTTGGAATCCACACACAAAGAAATGCGATTGAAAACTTTAAATTGTTTAATGAACACTTAAAGAGCTGCAATTCCTAAACTATATACATATATGTATATATGTATACAAACAATAAAAATGGCAAACTACTAACACACAGACGAATGCAGAGAGATGGAGAAACATGGGTCTAGACAGTCGCCGGTCATCGCCCACATAACTCTGAGGCAAACAGACAAACAAAATAACAACAACAAAAAAGCACTAGGAATAAAGAATGGCAAGTCCCAACACAGTCATCGTCAACAGCTGAAGCTGTGCGGCTGCTCCTGCTATCGCTCCCCTTGCTGTCCATTTGAAAGTAGGAATAAAATGGCAACAACATTGCGGTTGAGCGAGAAATAGGAAAAAGCCGGGGGTGTATGTATGAGAGAAATGCCGTCGTTATTGCTGCTGATGTCCATCAGCGTGAAATGCCCCAATGACATTTGAAAAACTAAAAACTTGCCGACGTTGACATGAATACAGCAGCCGGGCACAAACATCAACCGCAAAACAGGGCATGTGGGCAACGCCGAGTTATGCCCTTTTGTAGCACCGGAGGGTGCCATGGAAATGGTTATGGCTACGCGCCGGAGATTGAAACACAATGGGCTCAAAGCGCCAGAATTCGCCACAAATCATCTTTTCCATATTTATGAACGGCATCCATCATAATGAACCCACAAATACCGCTATTCCAGAAGTGTTATTCAACTTTTGCCATTTTTCAATCCTTTTAGTTTTGCTACAAAAACGTACAAAAAAAAAAACGAATCTTGCCAGCACGCAACTGAAAAGTTGCTTAAAAGTTTATAACAGCAATTTTCAGTGCTGTTAACTTTTAGCGTTGCAAAACTTTTGAATTTTATACCAGAAATTTGTTCGATTCATTGAAGAAAAATAACTAGATTTCTTGTTTGCGTATTTTTAACTTTTAATAAACATAATATTCATCGAATGCAGGTACGAACAAATAAAACCTTAAGAAATGCTTTACTTTAGGTTTCTCTTTTAAATATATTTGGCATTCAAACCGATTAGCTTTAAAAAAAAAGATGTAGTTTTTATAGATTGTAATAAATTTGAATATATGTAGGAACTGTCATATTCTATAATATATATATTTGCGCATATTTGGTATTCCGTTTTTAGCACTATTCAGTGAACAACGTAAAACAAACCAAATATGTATGTTTTCTGAAAACTGCGGCACAAACTTAAAAGAAAAAAACGCAAAATGGATAGAGAAAAAAACTATAAAGCATTTCGCTATGGTTCTTTCTTTTATTGTATGCTGCTGCTGCTATTTTCATTGTTACAGGAGCCATTTGTTGTTCTATGTTATGTGTGTGTTCTTGTTCCTGTTCCTGCTTCGCTGCTCCTGTTGATCCTAGCTGCCATTTGTGTCATGTGTCTGGCGCCTGTCGCTCTGCTCCGATGATTTGTTGAATTGTGTTGCTGAAATTGCGTGTTATAGTCATGCTCTGTGCATAAAAGTCCTTGTATTTGTATTGTTGTTGATCCTTTAGCGCCAGCATCAGTTTTAGTTAAGACCCGATAGCGTGAATGTTCACCTAGAGATGCGAATGAACAAAGCATCCAATTTGAAACAAACAAAAAGCACATGGCTTTACGAATATAATCAAGACAATTACATACGTGTATTCCCTTTGGTAGAAAAAGTCGTGTGGATATGTACACATTTTTGTGTATGCTATGCGAAAAACAATAACAACAATAAGACAAATGATATTGCAGTGAAAAATAGTGTTAAATTTGTATATATACCTTTTTTGTGTCAATTTAAAGATTATTGTGCGTTTGCCTCGTTTTCCTCATTGTGTTCCACAGCTGGTTCTTCTACGCGTACACGTCGATTTCGCATGTTACGCATGTTACGTAACCAAATATCCCTTGCTCCAAATTGTTGCCAGTCATTTAGGACTTGCAGTATTAGCTCATCAGGATTTTCGGGGCGTGGATTCTCCTCAAAGCCTGACTTCTCATTATGGGAGTTTTCAAAACGTAAATGTTTTGGTATGTCCAAAAACTCTTCCAGTTCGTCCTGACCATCTTGAATATTCTGCTCTGTCAGCATTTTTAGTTTTAATATTTTTATTTTTTGCTGCAAATACTGTGTTCACCAATCACTTTCACGCAATAGACAATTTTCGAGCAAGCTGAGTCTGCTTCTTGCTACTTAGTTTTGACAATTGTTAAATGCAACTCTGGTTTACTTACAAACCAGTGCTGTATAAGATAGCCAGCCAAACCAAACTGTAACTAATTAAATACTTGATGCAACACAGTCACTAAATGTTAAACATGCCCCAAATGCTGTCACCTGCCGTTAAGCCAACGCCTGACGCTGTTCATAAATTTTGTAGTAGCAGCGACGCCTTCGCTACGCAAGGGTATTCAGCGCGAAATGTGGCTAAAGCTGCTTTCCGGTTACCCACCAATTCCCAACCCCTTTAAGGGCCCCCAGATGATAATGCCGTGGCCGCAACGCTAACAGCCAAAAGTTTCTCTTAGGCACCCGGCATGCAAACGTAACGACCAACTAAAATGTTGCGCCCCTTTAAACAGCGGCAAACCAAAAAAGTTTGGCGTATTTCATTAAAAATGTAAAGTGAGAAACAGCTTGCAGTTACCCTGTTGTCAATTTTATTGTTTTAAGGGTAATAGCATTTGTAAAATTTAGGAGCTGTGAAAACAGTTTGGGAGATTCCCAATTTGATTGCACAGTTCATGGTTTAGTTATTATTATAATGCGTTATTGTACATCTTATTAAAATCTAACATGAAGCTTGACCTATAACTGAGCCCTTTGCAGTGGCCTATGTACAGGGTGTGCCAGGCATCGCTTCACTGTAAAGTATGAACAATATTTGCATTTTTATTAAAAATTGAATAAATTGAAGTCTATTTTTTTTTGTTTTTTGTGCGAAAGTTTCGCCAAAAGACCTCATTATTTTTATACACTGTTCTCAGCGCAAAAAGTGTATATGCATTTGGCATATACACAAAACTCAAACAAAAAATTCATCAGGCAAGTAAAATTAAATAAGCATGGAACTATTTTCACAACAGTAGCTTACTTTACGTGTAGTGCTGTAAAACACACCAATCATAACCTAGGAATATTTATTTATATTCCATCACTAGGCCATCGAAATTATTAAATCAGTAGCTGAAAGCGGAAACAAGAAAAGTGAAATGTCGAATGTAGATAAAGTTCAAATGTGCAAACGCAGCGTATTTGGCCATCGAGCTTTTGGCCATATTTTGCAGCATATTTTGTTATTACTTGCAATGCAATGTTAAAAGTTTTGCTAGTATTAATAAAAGTTAATTTCGCTGCCTGATGCAGGCAGAATTCATAATTAAAAATAGTTTCAAATAGAACAAGCGTCCGTTGAATGGCGTTGTACTGCGGTCAAAGCCAACTTATTTTTTATTACATTTTTCTTGCACTGCGTGTATTTTATTTAATTAATTTTCAGACTTTTTCTTGGTTTTTTTGTTAGAGTTGTTATGCCATTCTTAATTGTGTGTAGTTTTGGCTCTCAGGAGCAGTGATCTAGAAAGCCATAAAGCTGCAGAGCAATAAAGCTTTAATCAATAAAAATGTTTAATATCATGTTAGTTGTCCTACAAATTGGAGCGTACTTTTGTTTGGTTCACAAACGCATTGCTCACATGCTCTGTGGTTCAGTTAATTGGCAGCATGTATCAAAAGGATGCACGGGAAAAGCCAACAGGGAAACACCATTGAAATTCCATTGTAAATGAAAATAATTACAAGCATTGAGCAATGCCGCAGCGCACTGTTGGTGTCATGCTATGATACATTTAATAACTGTGGAGTTTATGTTGGGATTAAGTCTGTCGTTTTAATAATAGTATTAAAGTTTATTGATTGCGTTCATACAAATTTAATTGAATTATACGGTTAACCAACCAGCAAGCGCAGCTTTATTTGTGCATATAAATATATTTATTCCGGACACATTAGTGCGATGGTTTTAATGCATGTTAAGAAATTCGAATTTGTTTTTAGCCCAGACTATATCCCAGTTGAGCTGATCATGAATTCAACACAGCACAGTATAACTTAATCATTGACAGCCTTTGCCAAAGTTGTTGATGACAAACTTTTGTCCAATATAAACTTTTCTTGCATTTCGCACGACCTGTGGGACATCCATATCTGGCAGAAAGCTTGAACTTGTTTGCTTGGATGAACAGCATGCATGTGTGAATTATGGCTAAGGCTCAATTATGTTAAAGCCATGATTAGCTAAGCAGCCGGCGGGCATTTAATGAAGTTAATGCATTGATTTTAATTTGGTCATTGGTTTGTTAAAAACTTTTTGATTGCGCCTTGTTGATGTTTTATGTGAAGCTATGAATATTACAATAAAGAAAAACGAGCTTCAAAGTTTTGCAGCACTTTTAATTAGAGCGCAAAATCAACGTAGCAACTTTGACGCACTTTTAATGAAGCAACTTTGCAGCAGACATTGTTACTTGCGGGACTTTCAAAGTTGGCTGTTTTGTGTTTTGGCTGGCAGTGCCTTATGCTGTCAGGTAATAAGTCCAATCGAGAAAAAGCAGCTGACTAACACGCCAACTTTGTGTTTTTGCTCATTGCAGACAACCGGGTTTGGCGGGCTGCCAGACGTAACGGAACACTCGAACATACGCCGCACTCTATCCCGCCAGAACTCAATCTCCAATAGCGATTCCGGTGGCGAAATAGCCAGCATACAAAAGTCCAAAGTCTTTGGCAGCGCAATGACGGGAGGCGTTGTTGTTGGCAGCGATATCGCTGGCATCGCACTGGATACCAAGTCGCCCACCTCTTTGGCAACAGCAGCAGCTGCTGCCGCAGCAGCCGGTGCTGGCGGCAAGACAAAGGGCAAAAATGGACGCAAGTCAAGAAATAGCTCAGGGGCCGCCCACAAGTCGCGACGCGGCTCCTGGATGGTTGCCCTCACCCTAGTGAGTGCCATTTGTCTGCTGGCCATTGCCGCCACGCTGGCCTATCAGCATTTCCTCATGTCACCCAGTCGCAATTCCCACGCCCAAAGACTGAGAATCGTTAGGCGCATCCTGCGGGAGGTGCCGCTAGTCGATGGGCACAACAACTTTGCCTGGAATGTGCGCAAGTATGCGCACAGCAGCCTGGAGCTGGTTCACCTCAGTCACGACCTCGATCACAAGACGATGTGGGCGCGTCCGACATGGGCGCAAACAGACATGGAGCGACTTAAACAAGGATTAGTCGGTGTTCAAGTTTGGTAAGTGATTGTTTACACAAAAGCCTCATATTTCATGCCATAATAATTGCTGTGTCCGTTACCCAAAAATAGACGAATATTTATTTTGGCCACTCACTTTTAAAGCCCTTTTCAGTGGGTATTAAATCATCTGTGCAATTAACAAGATTTTTCCCAAAGTTTAATGGCCCTTGGAATAAATTTGCAATAAAAATAAATTTAGCTACCAACGAATAAAGAAAAAAAGGCATAAAAAGCAGTCAATAACAGACACTCAACCGTGTTAGACATCGACACAAAACAATTACAAAGCACAAACTCTGGGCTAGGTTGCAGAGCATCGACACAATAAAATTCGCCCCTAAAGCCCACCTTCTGCACACACAGCCACCCACTTACGAAGAGATGCCAACAATTTGGCTGTAAAATAAAATTTGGCAACAGCTACTGTGAGGCTGCAGGGCAAACGTGCAACCTGACCCATCAGCAACAACAAGGCAATACTTACCACACCCAAAATAACAACAAGAACAAGATGAGGAGGCTGGGTCGGTGGCAGATTTTGACAGGCAGCAGACAACTGCAGTTTGGGGGAAAAAAAATGTTGATAGGCAATCGAGTCGAATTTTATTTGGTAGACTTCTGACACGAACAACCTGAGGTTGCAGCATTGCACGCCACGAAAGCCTAACAAAGTGTAACTTTGAACAAGTTTCAAATTAAAATTTAGTAGTCGTCATTGTTCAGTTTCTGTTTGCCAATGCTTTTCGACTGCATTTGCCCGGAATTTGCAACTTGAATACGGCACTTGGATAACGAACATTTTGGGGTATGTTGTTGTTGATGTTGTTGCTATTGTTGCTCAGAGGCTTCATGGCTTCATTTAAAATTCAAATGTACTCTCAGTTAACCGCCGGTTATGAAAGGCGTGCTAACAGCATCTTAATGGGATTGCTCGAATGTGAGGCTAAGCTTTGAATGGAAAATGGCAAGTCACTGAGTAAATGAAAATTGCGCCAAGTTGTTTATATTCGAAACATAGTTTTTATTACATTAATATGCATCGTTAAGTCATACATTGATTTTACATTTGCTGAGTTTTCTGTTTTCCTCAATGCATCCAAGTGCTAATAAACTTTTTATGTGTTTAAACGAACAAAACAAATATTCAATACCATGGATAAACCATGGACTGCTTCTTATAAACCGTTTCACCTGCACAGCGACGCTGCTTGCACTCCTTACACTTGCATTTCTTGGCCTTCTCTTCGTCAGTCGTTGGAACAGCAACAGCAGGAGCATCATTCCCCGAACCTGAGAGACGATTACGTTTCTGGCGTATAACTTTAATGTCAGCAAATGCGCTTAGATTACAGTTCTTAACATGTGGATTCTGTTTCTTTTGCTTCATGAAGATCTGTCGACGGTTTTTGGCTGTGGCACGCTTATTCATCCACCAGTTAAAGTCAGGTTCAATGAAAAACGGCTTGTCTTTTCTAAGCTGCTTATGTACCGTCTCCTGATGTTCCTTTAACCACAGACGACCATACTCCCAGCCCAATAGTAGGCTCATTGATGGCGGTTCTTTCTCATAGGAGGGCACAAATGTAAAGCGGCGAGGTAGAGGTACATCTTGTGGAAATATTTCGTGACTCTCCTTGCAGGAGTTAAGCTGTTCGGCACGGCTCCACGTACTATTCATATTCGCTAAAAAAATAAAAAATTAATTATATCTTGTGTAAAATTGTTGTATTTTTTATTTTCGTGTGAATGATCGATGCTCAAAAAATATTAGAAACTGAATAGAATTCTTTTGAATATTCAAAGCATGCTTGATCTATCCAAACTAAAGTATTTTTTATTTATATATTTTTGGCAGAATCCATTAATCAGTATATGATAATATGATATATATTTATATATATTTAAGGCGAAATATTTTATAAAATTTATTTGGTACGGAGACTGCAAACTTGGTAATTAAGGCCTAAATATTTTTAAATTTCTAGATTCAGCCTATATATGGAAAATGTATCCTTTATTCATTCACATCTTTATGAGTGTTACAGACAAATTGGTTTATTTCATATCATATTTCACGATTTGCATAAATTAAATTTTAAAATATTGACAAGAGCCTTTGTGTACTGAACCCAATGTCCTTCAACGTAAAAGTCCAAACACACTACAAACTATATATGTATATGGAAATAAATATTTTTGTTTGGTTTCATTTTGGTCGGCAGGTCGGCGTACGTGCCATGTGAGGCACAGGGCTTGGATGCCGTCCAGTTGGCACTGGAGCAAATTGACATTGTGCGGCGACTGTCGGACATGTACGCAAGGGACACAGAGTTGGCGACATCCTCGCAGGATATTGTGGCCACGCACAGACGTGGCCTGCTGGCCTCGCTGATCGGCATTGAGGGTGGACACACAATCGGCTCATCGTTGGGCGTGCTGCGCTCCTTCTATTCACTGGGCGCTCGATATCTTAGTCTGACGCATCGCTGTGATGTATCCTGGGCTGGGTCGAGTGCCTCGTCGGTGGAGCAGGGCCTGACGCCCTTTGGCAAGGCCATTGTGCGTGAAATGAATCGTTTGGGCATGATGATCGATCTGTCGCACAGTTCAGATGCAACGGCTCGCGATGTGCTTCAGGTGACGAGGGCACCTGTCATCTTCTCGCACTCGGCGGCACGCCAGCTATGCAACTCGACGAGGAACGTGCCCGATGATATCTTGCGTCTGGTGGCCGAGAATGGTGGCCTCATCATGTTGAGCTTTGACCCAGAGGACGTGACCTGTGGACGGCAGGCGCGGCTGCAGGATGTCATAGAACATATTAAATATGTGCGAGCTATTGCGGGCATTCAGCACATTGGCCTGGGAGCTGGCTACGATGGCATTGAGATGCCCCCAAAGGGCCTGGAGGACGTGTCCAAGTATCCGGAGCTGCTGGCTGCACTGTTGGAGGATCACAACTGGAGTGAAGAGGATGTTGCCATGTTGGCGGGCCGCAATTTTCTACGCATCATGGAAACGGTCGAAACAGTGCGAGATTATTGGAAACGCGCCGCTATTCAACCCATTGAGCTGACAGAACCACAACCCAAGACGCAGTGCACCTATATGTCATCGTGACCACTGCCGCAAGCGGTGAGAACGCGCCGCGATGAGCCTGTCAGCCAGTCGCCCAATCATACTGAGGCTGCTGTAACGGGTAATGCGCAACTCTGGCGTCAGCTGGAAACCATCGCAAATCAAACGGAAGTCAGGCACATGGCAACAATGGCAACCACATTTGCAGTCAGTGGTCTCTTGCAGTGAGGAGTTATTAATGAAATTATCTTTCATTTATCAAGTTATATATATATGATAAAAAAAAAAACCAAAAACTGCAACCTCCAACTCTGAATCTGAATTTTCAGCTAGCACAGCAATCAAAATGAAGAATTGAAGATATATATATCTATATATATACCATGAATATAAAAATAAGGGTGTATGTATTATAAAACTAACTAGTACATTCATATATAGAATACAACATAATACTATATTCCGAAAATTAACAAAAAAAAAAACACAAAATGTATTTAAGTTTCGAAAAATTGTATTTGCCAAATATCTAAATGTTGCGATACAGGGACAGCTTTATATTTCTTTGTTAAACAATTGTCTTTGTGTACTTATACCTTAACTGTTCGTTTAATGTTTTTATTAATATAGTGAATTCAACCATTCAATACACAAAAATTTTATTTATGTTTGCTTTTGGGTAATTTGCCAAGTGAGTGAAACGCTTGCAACTGTATTATAATAACTATAACGAAATATAATTGTCGTTATTAATTATAGCATAAACACAATAATAATAAAAATAATACAATGCAGTTATTTGTTTAACCACACAAGCAGAATAACGAGTAATTAACGTTTTGTGTCAAGAGACAAATTTCTCTTACCCCGAAACTTGAAAATTAAATTCTATGTTTAAAATAGACAACATATAAAAAAGTAAAAGTTAAATGTGTTTTGGTAAATGCACCATAAAAAAAAAACTTTATATATCTACGGAATAACATGCATAATCGTACTTATTAATATTTAGGAAAGCAACGCATAGCAAATATCGTAAACACATACATAAAACAAAATACAAAATGCATTTCCATAAAATAAATCGAAATGAAAATCAATTTTTGTGTTGCATTATTTAACTATTGGTTTCAAAACAAAGGATAAATAAACTACTATCCTTTAAAGTTAAGAAAGGTAATGTGAAATTCGTAGCAAAAGTTGGTCAAACACATGTACATATTTTTCATGTTAACTTCACTTAACTTAAAAATTGCTTTATATACACACACAGACTCAACTGAAACTATATTTTATGGCAAGGAATTCTGAAGTTTAGTTTTCTGCAACTGTAGCAAGTATAAATGCTGCGGCAAACACATTCGTAGTTCTTCGTTGGTTGGCGACCATAAAAAACGTTAAGTGGTCGTAAATCAAAATTCAGCTAACATAAGAAAGTTCACCAAGAAAACGTTCTTTTACTAACAGTTTCGTGCTCTGCTTTATATTTATTTTCAACAACTTTTAGCACTTGCAAAGGAATAGAGAAAATGCAGTTTGCTTTTCTACACAAAACCTTAAGCACAAATAGCAACGGATATTGGCAGAGATAAAGAAGAGTAATGCTGGCGCCCTAAATCCTTAAGCTAATCTATGGGCCAACTAAAATATCATTCATTTACAGTCGATTGAAACTTACTTAAATTTTAACGAGAATAGGCTAAAAACACCCAACGAGAGGCTCCGCCCCAAAAAGATAGCTAAAAGTCCAATTTCTGTTAATGTTTCTTGGTTCTGTCTCATGGGCCTTGACGGCGCCAACGCCATCAATGTCTGATAACAATGTTGGTTGTTGTTTACACGAGGAGTTAAGGTTTTTGTTTTGATAGCTTCCACTTGGCATTTTCGGCTTCTATCTGACCTATCCTCAGTTCATTTGCTGTCAATTGTTTATTATTGTTGTTGCTCTTACTGTGTAGCATGATAGAGACACTAATTGTTGTGCCTTAGATTGTCGCCAAGTCAGTAAGTATTTGGCTTTGTTGTGTAAACAATTTTTAGGGGCTTCCTTGTTTCTCTGGCAGAGCCAAACAATTAAGTAAAGTTAAATTTCATTTCGGTCTTGTTGTTGCGAGAACTTTTGCAAAGTATTTTGTTTTGGTTTAAGTGCTTCTCAGAATTGTCAACCAAAGCCATCGATATTTATTTGTTTGAGAAAAGTACTCGTATTCTAAAGAAACAATAAAATATAAATAAAATTAACAACGACCAATTTTTCCACCAAAGCATATATATTTCTTTTTTAAAATTTATAATACTTTACTTACTCTTTAGCCACTTTTTAAAGTACACACATTCTTAATGTACACACATTCGCTTATCGTACATGTTATAGGGCATAGGAGAGACATTTAAGCACATCATTATGGCATTGTTGATGCTTGCATTTGTTGCCATTAAAAGAAACACGTTGTTATTAAGAACATCTTAACGACAACTTGGCAATCAACTGGTCGACACAACTGAAGTTGCTCGTTAACGTCAGGAACGTCATTGCATGGCTTTCTCATTAACAGTCTGTCCGGTTTCAATTTCCCGTTTAATTTCGTTTCATTAAAAATGCCTTCCCTTCGATGATGGGACATTGTGTTTCAAATTTCTGCCTTAATGGCAACTGTCATGCAGTTAAAAACAACCACCCACACCCTCAAGCCCCCTCATCAACCCAGAAAAGCCAAACAAAAACTGGCCATAAACATTCTCAACCAGCAAGTGGCGCGAGTTGATGGAAAAAATAATGCTTGATGACATTTATAATGACTAAAATGTTGTATACGAATTGTTCTTGTGTTTCTCTCTCGTAAAAAAGCAAACTGCATTTTCTCTATTCCTTTGCAAGTGCTAAAAGTTGTTGAAAATAAATATAAAGCAGAGCACGAAACTGTTAGTAAAAGAACGTTTTCTTGGTGAACTTTCTTATGTTAGCTGAATTTTGATTTACGACCACTTAACGTTTTTTATGGTCGCCAACCAACGAAGAACTACGAATGTGTTTGCCGCAGCATTTATACTTGCTACAGTTGCAGAAAACTAAACTTCAGAATTCCATTGCCATAAAATATAGTTTCAGTTGAGTCTGTGTGTGTATATAAAGCAATTTTTAAGTTAAGTGAAGTTAACATGAAAAATATGTACATGTGTTTGACCAACTTTTGCTACAAATTTCACATTACCTTTCTAAACTTTAAAGGATAGTAGTTTATTTATCCTTTGTTTTGAAACCAATAGTTAAATAATGCAACACAAAAATTGATTTTCATTTCGATTTATTTTATGGAAATGCATTTTGTATTTTGTTTTATGTATGTGTTTACGATATTTGCTATGCGTTGCTTTCCTAAATATTAATAAGTACGATTATGCATGTTATTCCGTAGATATATAAAGTTTTTTTTTATGGTGCATTTACCAAAACACATTTAACTTTTACTTTTTTATATGTTGTCTATTTTAAACATAGAATTTAATTTTCAAGTTTCGGGGTAAGAGAAATTTGTCTCTTGACACAAAATGTTAATTACTCGTTATTCTGCTTGTGTGGTTAAACAAATAACTGCATTGTATTATTTTTATTATTATTGTGTTTATGCTATAATTAATAACGACAATTATATTTCGTTATAGTTATTATAATACAGTTGCAAGCGTTTCACTCACTTGGCAAATTACCCAAAAGCAAACATAAATAAAATTTTTGTGTATTGAATGGTTGAATTCACTATATTAATAAATACATTAAACGAACAGTTAAGGTATAAGTACACAAAGACAATTGTTTAAAAAAGAAATATAAAGCTGTCCCTGTATCGCAACATTTAGATATTTGGCAAATACAATTTTTCGAAACATAAATACATTGTGTTTTTTTTTTTGTTAATTTTCGGAATATAGTATTATGTTGTATTCTATATATGAATGTACTAGTTAGTTTTATAATACATACACCCTTATTTTTATATTCATGGTATATATATAGATATATATATCTTCAATTCTTCATTTTGATTCCTGTGCTAGCTGAAAATTCAGATTCAGAGTTGGAGGTTGCAGTTTTTGGTTTTTTTTTTTATCATATATATATAACTTGAAAAATGAAAGAGAATTTCATTAATAACTCCTCACTGCAAGAGACCACTGACTGCAAATGTGGTTGCCATTGTTGCCATGTGCCTGACTTCCGTTTGATTTGCGATGGTTTCCAGCTGACGCCAGAGTTGCGCATTACCCGTTACAGCAGCCTCAGTATGATTGGGCGACTGGCTGACAGGCTCATCGCGGCGCGTTCTCACCGCTTGCGGCAGTGGTCACGATGACATATAGGTGCACTGCGTCTTGGGTTGTGGTTCTGTCAGCTCAATGGGTTGAATAGCGGCGCGTTTCCAATAATCTCGCACTGTTTCGACCGTTTCCATGATGCGTAGAAAATTGCGGCCCGCCAACATGGCAACATCCTCTTCACTCCAGTTGTGATCCTCCAACAGTGCAGCCAGCAGCTCCGGATACTTGGACACGTCCTCCAGGCCCTTTGGGGGCATCTCAATGCCATCGTAGCCAGCTCCCAGGCCAATGTGCTGAATGCCCGCAATAGCTCGCACATATTTAATATGTTCTATGACATCCTGCAGCCGCGCCTGCCGTCCACAGGTCACGTCCTCTGGGTCAAAGCTCAACATGATGAGGCCACCATTCTCGGCCACCAGACGCAAGATATCATCGGGCACGTTCCTCGTCGAGTTGCATAGCTGGCGTGCCGCCGAGTGCGAGAAGATGACAGGTGCCCTCGTCACCTGAAGCACATCGCGAGCCGTTGCATCTGAACTGTGCGACAGATCGATCATCATGCCCAAACGATTCATTTCACGCACAATGGCCTTGCCAAAGGGCGTCAGGCCCTGCTCCACCGACGAGGCACTCGACCCAGCCCAGGATACATCACAGCGATGCGTCAGACTAAGATATCGAGCGCCCAGTGAATAGAAGGAGCGCAGCACGCCCAACGATGAGCCGATTGTGTGTCCACCCTCAATGCCGATCAGCGAGGCCAGCAGGCCACGTCTGTGCGTGGCCACAATATCCTGCGAGGATGTCGCCAACTCTGTGTCCCTTGCGTACATGTCCGACAGTCGCCGCACAATGTCAATTTGCTCCAGTGCCAACTGGACGGCATCCAAGCCCTGTGCCTCACATGGCACGTACGCCGACCTGCCGACCAAAATGAAACCAAACAAAAATATTTATTTCCATATACATATATAGTTTGTAGTGTGTTTGGTCTTTTACGTTGAAGGACATTGGGTTCAGTAAACAAAGGCTCTTGTTAATATTTTCAAATTTAATTTATGCAAATCGTGAAATATGATATGAAATAAACCAATTTGTATGTACCACTCATAAAGATGTGAATGAATAAAGGATACATTTTCCATATATAGGCTGAATCTAGAAATTTAAAAATATTTAGGCCTTAATTACCAAGTTTGCAGTCTCCGTACCAAATAAATTTTATAAAATATTTCGCCTTAAATATATATAAATATATATCATATTATCATATACTGATTAATGGATTCTGGCAAAAATATATAAATAAAAAATACTTTAGTTTGGATAGATCAAGCATGCTTTGAATATTCAAAAGAATTCTATTCAGTTTCTAATATTTGTTGAGCATCGATCATTCACACGAAAATAAAAAATACAACAATTTTACACAAGATATCTTTAATTTTTTATTTTTTTAGCGAATATGAATAGTACGTGGAGCCGTGCCGAACAGCTTAACTCCTGCAAGGAGAGTCACGAAATTTTTCCACAAGATGTACCTCTACCTCGCCGCTTTACATTTGTGCCCTCCTATGAGAAAGAACCGCCATCAATGAGCCTACTATTGGGCTGGGAGTATGGTCGTCTGTGGTTAAAGGAACATCAGGAGACGGTACATAAGCAGCTTAGAAAAGACAAGCCGTTTTTCATTGAACCTGACTTTAACTGGTGGATGAATAAGCGTGCCACAGCCAAAAACCGTCGACAGATCTTCATGAAGCAAAAGAAACAGAATCCACATGTTAAGAACTGTAATCTAAGCGCATTTGCTGACATTAAAGTTATACGCCAGAAACGTAATCGTCTCTCAGGTTCGGGGAATGATGCTCCTGCTGTTGCTGTTCCAATGACTGACGAAGAGAAGGCCAAGAAATGCAAGTGTAAGGAGTGCAAGCAGCGTCGCTGTGCAGGTGAAACGGTTTATAAGAAGCAGTCCATGGTTTATCCATGGTATTGAATATTTGTTCGTTTAAACACATAAAAAGTTTATTAGCACTTGGATGCATTGAGGAAAACAGAAAACTCAGCAAATGTAAAATCAATGTATGACTTAACGATGCATATTAATTTAATAAAAACTATGTTTCGAATATAAACAACTTGGCGCAATTTTCATTTACTCAATGACTTGCCATTTTCCATTCAAAGCTTAGCCTCACATTCGAGCAATCCCATTAAGATGCTGTTAGCACGCCTTTCATAACCGGCGGTTAACTGAGAGTACATTTGAATTTTAAATGAAGCCATGAAGCCTCTGAGCAACAATAGCAACAACATCAACAACAACATACCCCAAAATGTTCGTTATCCAAGTGCCGTATTCAAGTTGCAAATTCCGGGCAAATGCAGTCGAAAAGCATTGGCAAACAGAAACTGAACAATGACGACTACTAAATTTTAATTTGAAACTTGTTCAAAGTTACACTTTGTTAGGCTTTCGTGACGTGCAATGCTGCAACCTCAGGTTGTTCGTGTCAGAAGTCTACCAAATAAAATTCGACTCGATTGCCTATCAACATTTTTTTCCCCCAAACTGCAGCTGTCTGCTGCCTGTCAAAGTCTGCCACCGACCCAGCCTCCTCATCTTGTTCTTGTTGTTATTTTGGGTGTGGTAAGTATTGCCTTGTTGTTGCTGATGGGTCAGGTTGCACGTTTGCCCTGCAGCCTCACAGTAGCTGTTGCCAAATTTTATTTTACAGCCAAATTGTTGGCATCTCTTCGTAAGTGGGTGGCTGTGTGTGCAGAAGGTGGGCCTTAGGGGCGAATTTTATTGTGTCGATGCTCTGCATCCTAGCCCAGAGTTTGTGCTTTGTAATTGTTTTGTGTCGATGTCTAACACGGTTGAGTGTCTGTTATTGACTGCTTTTTATGCCTTTTTTTCTTTATTCGTTGGTAGCTAAATTTATTTTTATTGCAAATTTATTCCAAGGGCCATTAAACTTTGGGAAAAATCTTGTTAATTGCACAGATGATTTAATACCCACTGAAAAGGGCTTTAAAAGTGAGTGGCCAAAATAAATATTCGTCTATGGCATGAAATGTGAGGCTTTTGTGTAAACAATCACTTACCAAACTTGAACACCGACTAATCCTTGTTTAAGTCGCTCCATGTCTGTTTGCGCCCATGTCGGACGCGCCCACATCGTCTTGTGATCGAGGTCGTGACTGAGGTGAACCAGCTCCAGGCTGCTGTGCGCATACTTGCGCACATTCCAGGCAAAGTTGTTGTGCCCATCGACTAGCGGCACCTCCCGCAGGATGCGCCTAACGATTCTCAGTCTTTGGGCGTGGGAATTGCGACTGGGTGACATGAGGAAATGCTGATAGGCCAGCGTGGCGGCAATGGCCAGCAGACAAATGGCACTCACTAGGGTGAGGGCAACCATCCAGGAGCCGCGTCGCGACTTGTGGGCGGCCCCTGAGCTATTTCTTGACTTGCGTCCATTTTTGCCCTTTGTCTTGCCGCCAGCACCGGCTGCTGCGGCAGCAGCTGCTGCTGTTGCCAAAGAGGTGGGCGACTTGGTATCCAGTGCTATGCCAGCGATATCGCTGCCAACAACAACGCCTCCCGTCATTGCGCTGCCAAAGACTTTGGACTTTTGTATGCTGGCTATTTCGCCACCGGAATCGCTATTGGAGATTGAGTTCTGGCGGGATAGAGTGCGGCGTATGTTCGAGTGTTCCGTTACGTCTGGCAGCCCGCCAAACCCGGTTGTCTGCAATGAGCAAAAGCACAAAGTTGGCGTGTTAGTCAGCTGCTTTTTCTCGATTGGACTTATTACCTGACAGCATAAGGCACTGCCAGCCAAAACACAAAACAGCCAACTTTGAAAGTCCCGCAAGTAACAATGTCTGCTGCAAAGTTGCTTCATTAAAAGTGCGTCAAAGTTGCTACATTGATTTTGCGCTCTAATTAAAAATGCTGCAAAACTTTGAAGCTCGTTTTTCTTTATTGTAATATTCATAGCTTCACATAAAACATCAACAAGGCGCAATCAAAAACTTTTTAACAAACCAATGACCAAATTAAAATCAATGCATTAACTTCATTAAATGCCCGCCAACTGCCTAGCTAATCATGGCTTTAACATAATTGAGCCTTAGCCATAATTCACACATGCATGCTGTTCATCCAAGCAAGCAAGTTCAAGCTTTCTGCCAGATATGGATTTCCGACAGGTCGTGCGAAATGCCAGAAAAGTTTATATTGGACAAAGGTTTGTCATCAACAACTTTTGCAAAGGCTGTCAATGATTAAGTTATACTGTGCTGTGTTGAATTCATGATCAGCTCAACTGGGATATAGTCTGGGCTAAAAACAAACTCGAATTTCTTAACATGCATTAAAACCATCGCACTAATGTGTCCGGAATAAATATATTTATATGCACAAATCAAGCTGCGCTTGCTGGTTGGTTAAACGTATAATTCAATTAAATTTGTATGAACGCAATCAATAAACTTTAATACTATTATTAAAACGACAGACTTAATCCCAACATAAACTCCACAGTTATTAAATGTATCATAGCATGACACCAACAGTGCGCTGTGGCATTGCTCAATGCTTGTAATTATTTTCATTTACAATGGAATTTCAATGGTGTTTCCCTGTTGGCTTTTCCCGTGCATCCTTTTGATACATGCTGCCAATTAACTGAACCACAGAGCATGTGAGCAATGCGTTTGTGAACCAAACAAAAGTACGCTCCAATCAAAAGCTTATGACTTCAGACTAGCTAATAGATACTCTGTAGAACAACTAACATGATATTAAACATTTTTATTGATTAAAGCTTTATTGCTCTGCAGCTTTATGGCTTTCTAGATCACTGCTCCTGAGAGCCAAAACTACACACAATTAAGAATGGCATAAAAACTCTAACAAAAAAACAAAGAAAAAGTCTGAATGTTAATTAAATAAAATACACGCAGTGCAAGAAAAATGTAATAAAAAATAAGTTGGCTTTGACCGCAGTACAACGCTATTCAACGGACGCTTGTTCTATTTGAAACTATTTTTAATTATGAATTCTGCCTGCATCAGGCAGCGAAATTAACTTTTATTAATACTAGCAAAACTTTTAACATTGCATTGCAAGTAATAACAAAATATGCTGCAAAATATGGCCAAAAGCTCGATGGCCAAATACGCTGCGTTTGCACATTTGAACTTTATCTACATTCGACATTTCACTTTTCTTGTTTCCGCTTTCAGCTACTGATTTAATAATTTCGATGGCCTAGTGATGGAATATAAATAAATATTCCTACGTTATGATTGGTGTGTTTTACAGCACTACACGTAAAGTAAGCTACTGTTGTGGAAATAGTTCTATGCTTATTTAATTTTACTTGCCTGATGAATTTTTTGTTTGAGTTTTGTGTATATGCCAAATGCATATACACTTTTTGCGCTGAGAGCAGTGTATAAAAATAATGAGGTCTTTTGGCGGAACTTTCGCACAAAAAACAAAAAAAATAGGCTTCAATTTATTCAATTTTTAATAAAAATGCAAATATTGTTCATACTTTTCAGTAAAGCGATGCCTGGCACACCCTGTACATAGGCCACTGCAAAGGGCTCAGTTATAGGTCAAGCTTCATGTTAGATTTTAATAAGATGTACAATAACGCATTATAATAATAACTAAACCATGAACTGAGAAATCAAATTGGGAATCTCCTAAACTGTTTTCACAGCTCCTAAAAATTACAAATGCTATTACCCTTAAAACAATAAAATTGACAACAGGGTAACTGCAAGCTGTTCCTTACTTTACATTTTTAATGAAATACGCCAAACTTTTTTGGTTTGCCGCTGTTTAAAGGGGCGCAACATTTTAGTTGGTCGTTACGTTTGCATGCCGGGTGCCTAAGAGAAACTTTTGGCTGTTAGCGTTGCGGCCACGGCATTATCATCTGGGGGCCCTTAAAGGGGTTGGGAATTGGTGGGTAACCGGAAAGCAGCTTTAGCCACATTTCGCGCTGAATACCCTTGCGTAGCGAAGGCGTCGCTGCTACTACAAAATTTATGAACAGCGTCAGGCGTTGGCTTAACGGCAGGTGACAGCATTTGGGGCATGTTTAACATTTAGTGACTGTGTTGCATCAAGTTTTTAATTAGTTACAGTTTGGTTTGGCTGGCTATCTTATACAGCACTGGTTTGTAAGTAAACCAGAGTTGCATTTAACAATTGTCAAAACTAAGTAGCAAGAAGCAGACTCAGCTTGCTCGAAAATTGTCTATTGCGTGAAAGTGATTGGTGAACACAGTATTTGCAGCAAAAAAATAAAAATATTAAAACTAAAAATGCTGACAGAGCAGAATATTCAAGATGGTCAGGACGAACTGGAAGAGTTTTTGGACATACCAAAACATTTACGTTTTGAAAACTCCCATAATGAGAAGTCAGGCTTTGAGGAGAATCCACGCCCCGAAAATCCCGATGAGCTAATACTGCAAGTCCTAAATGACTGGCAACAATTTGGAGCAAGGGATATTTGGTTACGTAACATGCGTAACATGCGAAATCGACGTGTACGCGTAGAAGAACCAGCTGTGGAACACAATGAGGAGAACGAGGCAAATGCACAATAATGCTTAAATTGACACAAAAAAGGTATATATACAAATTTAACACTATTTTTCACTGCAATATCATTTGTCTTATTTGTTGTTATTGTTTTTCGCACAGCGTACACAAAAATGTGTACATATCCACACGACTTTTTCTACCAAAGGGAATACACGTATGTAATTGTCTTGATTATATTCGTAAAGCCATGTGCTTTTTGTTTGTTTCAAATTGGATGCTTTGTTCATTCGCATCTCTAGGTGAACATTCACGCTATCGGGTCTTAACTAAAACTGATGCTGGCGCTAAAGGATCAACAACAATACAAATACAAGGACTTTTATGCACAGAGCATGACTATAACACGCAATTTCAGCAACACAATTCAACAAATCATCGGAGCAGAGCGACAGGCGCCAGACACATGACACAAATGGCAGCTAGGAGCAACAGGAGCAGCGAAGCAGGAACAGGAACAAGAACACACACATAACATAGAACAACAAAAACAAATGGCTCCTGTAACAATGAAAATAGCAGCAGCAGCATACAATAAAAGAAAGAACCATAGCGAAATGCTTTATAGTTTTTTTCTCTATCCATTTTGCGTTTTTTTCTTTTAAGTTTGTGCCGCAGTTTTCAGAAAACATACATATTTGGTTTGTTTTACGTTGTTCACTGAATAGTGCTAAAAACGGAATACCAAATATGCGCAAATATATATATTATAGAATATGACAGTTCCTACATATATTCAAATTTATTACAATCTATAAAAACTACATCTTTTTTTTTAAAGCTAATCGGTTTGAATGCCAAATATATTTAAAAGAGAAACCTAAAGTGAAGCATTTCTTACGGTTTTATTTGTTCGTACCTGCATTCGATGATTATTATGTTTATTAAAAGTTAAAAATACGCAAACAAGAAATCTAGTTATTTTTCTTCAATGAATCGAACAAATTTCTGGTATAAAATTCAAAAGTTTTGCAACGCTAAAAGTTAACAACACTGAAAATTGCTGTTATAAACTTTTAAGCAACTTTTCAGTTGCGTGCTGGCAAGATTCGTTTTTTTTTTGTACGTTTTTGTAGCAAAACCAAAAGGATTGAAAAATGGCAAAAGTTGAATAACACTTCTGGAATAGCGGTATTTGTGGGTTCATTATGATGGATGCCGTTCATAAATATGGAAAAGATGATTTGTGGCGAACTCTGGCGCTTTGAGCGCATTGTGTTTCAATCTCCGGCGCGTAGCCATAACCATTTCCATGGCACCCTCCGGTGCTACAAAAGGGCATAACTCGGCGTTGCCCACATGCCCTGTTTTGCGGTTGATGTTTGTGCCCGGCTGCTGTATTCATGTCAACGTCGGCAAGTTTTTAGTTTTTCAAATGTCATTGGGGCATTTCACGCTGATGGACATCAGCAGCAATAACGACGGCATTTCTCTCATACATACACCCCCGGCTTTTTCCTATTTCTCGCTCAACCGCAATGTTGTTGCCATTTTATTCCTACTTTCAAATGGACAGCAAGGGGAGCGATAGCAGGAGCAGCCGCACAGCTTCAGCTGTTGACGATGACTGTGTTGGGACTTGCCATTCTTTATGTCTAGTGCTTTTTTGTTGTTGTTATTTTGTTTGTCTGTTTGCCTCAGAGTTATGTGGGCGATGACCGGCGACTGTCTAGACCCATGTTTCTCCATCTCTCTGCATTCGTCTGTGTGTTAGTAGTTTGCCATTTTTATTGTTTGTATATATATACATATATAGTTTAGGAATTGCAGCTCTTTAAGTGTTCATTAAACAATTTAAAGTTTTCAATCGCATTTCTTTGTGTGTGGATTCCAAATGACTATAAAGTGAAAACACATACATACGTCTCGAGCTGCAACTTAATGTCAGAGTTAGTCTACGAAGTTTAGTTGCCTGTGTGTGTGTGTGTGTGTGTGGCAAACACAAACACTCTTGTGCGGTTGGGCTAGTTAAGCACAATGTTTGTGAATTGGTTTTTAAATATAAACTAAAGTTTTATGCTTTAACTAGTTTAGTAGTGTAGGAAGGGAATTTACTTTTGAGCCAACGTAACATTATTTATTTAGTGTTCTTAACTTTTAAATCTCATTCTTATTGAACATCGCGTGTTATGTTAGTGCGATTTGTTAACGATTCGCAAGTCGACCACTTTATCGATTAAATTCTTTAAAACTCACGCTTTTAAAGCTCACTCAGTCATGTTTTGTGCTGCTAATAATTCATGATTATAGTGTATTTCATCATTATGATAGACCCTTGTAGAGAGAGCTGCCAGCAAACATTTGGTATACACAACAAAGCAAAAAGCGAAACGTGAGCTGACATGAACAACGACAGGAACAGAAACCCAAAAATATGCTAGACAAACTCAAACAGCTTTGGTCTGTTGCTGCTGAAGCTGCCGCTGCTGCCGTAAACGCATACATCAATCAAAGTGTTCTCTGTTCGACAACAACAACAAAATGAGCTCAATCCACAAATTCCATTTCCCAAGCAATGGATCCTCCGAAAAAACAAATTGAATGGGATCTAGGGCGACACAAAGCGAAGCATGGCAAGTATAAAAAACCATTGCAGTTAGGAATTTGATGGGCGAAACATTTAAATGGGGCAGCCAAGTTAAGAAATGAAGTCATTAAGGGTTAGGAAATAAGGGCAAGTAAAGGTAAAAACTTACGGTTTCATAACTTCACATGTGTATATCTCTTTGTCTTTACATAAATATTCATAACCATATCTATATAAATTTCTAACTATACAAAACAGCGATCGCCAGCAAGAAACTTAAGCAATCATATAGAAATGGCCACGAAGGAAAAGTTTTTTTGATTGAAAGCATTGAAGCGGCAACAGGCACAGAGCAAACGCAACGCAAGGATAGCTACTCGAATGGTGGAACGGACAGAAACATGAAGATATGGCAGAGCAACGGAGCGCGAAACGACAAAGAATAGCAAATGGCGGATAGCGAATGGACGGACCCTAGCAAATGGCGAATGTCGAACGGAACTGGTAAGCGTGGTAATAATGACTATATTTATGGCTTCGGCGAAACGCATAAAACGCAGGCTGTCTCTCGCATCTCGTCCGCCAAACAAAAGCTACAATTCGTCGGCAAGAAAAGTGTGGAAGTAGGGAAAACAATCGTTAAGAAACTGAATAAATGGTCGAGGGTAGCTGCAGTAAAAGAAACTGTAACTGAACGACACTTGCAACATTTAATTTATTATGCAAATGCGAACAAATGGTCGGCACTGGCCATAGATGACAACGAATGTCGCGTCGCTCAGTGACTAATGGCGTCTAAGGACAAATATCCTTGGCAATGCAACGATTCATTTGTATACTTTTCAGCTTTAGCTTCCCGTTTTCTTTTTTCAATTGAGTTTGCTGTTGTCCTTTGGCCCACTTTGCAGCTGTGGCAAAGTGGATTTTATGCGCTCTCAACACACACACACACATGCTCAGAATTTGGTTATTTGATACGCGTAGCATCCAAACAAACAAATTGAGTTACATGCAGATAATCGTTTATCAAATGTGCTCACATCCTGCCCCAATGCAAATGTATTTTGATTTGTGCGCATTTGTCATGGTAATGTGCATTTGTGCGGGATCTTTGTTATTTGGGGCAACTGCATGGGGCATACTAAATAGCTTACCTAGCTGCATTTATAAAAAGGTTGGCTATAAAATCGTATTCTATATTCTATAAGTTGTATAGATGAAAACAAATTTTATAAGACTTACTGAGGAATAATATTTGCATGTATGGTACAAATTGAATATGTTTATTGCAAAAAGTTAGTAAAGTTCTCTTTTTATTTGTTTATTTATTGTATTCTGCAATTTATCATATAACAAAAAACATACTTAAACAAACAAAAAAAATCCGTTCAATAACGAATTACTAAATAAAAACCACAACAAATTTATGAATGAAAATGAACAAAACAAACAGATACTCATAAAAAAAGCTCCACAACAATAAAAATAGAAATATAAAATGGCACTAAAAGCGTTTGCTAATAAATTAAAGTAATAAAATGGATTAAAAAAAGTAGTAAAATTATAATGATCGAATAAATGTGTAATTATTTTTGTAGTAAAAAATCAATTGGTAGTTTAAAAAAAATTATTTGTGTGATAGAAACAAGCGTTTTATTTTTCATTTATCAAACATTTTAAATTGCAATTTATCATTATTATGCTAAAAACACAAAAGATTCTTAGAAAAAAATAATTCCTATTATAATGGAAGATTCATGTTTGTTATATAGATATATTGTTTTCGTAATTCAGTACATGTTGTGGTAGGCTACACCACCTCCAATCCCTAGCCACACACTTGCTCACCCATCATTTAAATCGCGTCACGATTCAAATGTGCGCCAATAATCGTAAATGTTTCACCTACCCAGTCCCCTATCAGACTTGCGAAACAGCCCTTGAATGCCAATTAGAGCGCTGCCACAAAGAATGAGGAAAGAAGAAAAGATAGACTCCACTGAGTCACATTCGACACGCACCTGGTAATCCATGTAGTTGTCGAAATGCATGTAGGAGCAACCACCGACGCCACCAGGCATAGGCAATGGTATGGGTAAACCATTTTCATCCAGCTCAACGGCTGGTGCGGGGGGTGGCGATGGAGGCAAATTGTCACCCTTGAAGGAGACGCGCTTGGTATGCCCATCGGGTCGTCGACTGCGTCCCAGTGTGCCCGCAAAGCGACCAGCGTGCATTGCACCGCCAGCTGCCAGAGTTCCCATCATATAAGACAATGAGCCGCAGCCAACGACGGCATCCTGGTGGTGCTGATGGTGTGGCTGTTGGGCCGTCGACTGCAGACCGCAGCCGCCAAATCGAAAGTGTGGCATACAGGTTGTGGTTGCGCCACTCGCACCACACTCACTACCCTCGAAATCGCTCTCCACATCCGTCACAAAGGCAGCCGGCTGAAAGCTGCGTGGCAGCGTTGATGCCGACGCCGCAGTCGCAGCCATCGCTGACGCCGCAGTCGAGGCTGACGGTGTGCGGTTAAGTGTGCCCGTACATAAAATGTTAACGGGATGTGAGTGTGGATGCTGTTGTAATTGGATGCTGTGTGGAAACTGTTCACTGGCTCCTTGCAGGAGCGTCAATTCGCCGTTAACTCCAACATTGCCACCCGCTGCCGCCATCGCAGCTGCCCCCTCGCTGCTTGTCGTTAAAATATGTGTGGGCTGCAGCTGATAATAATGTTCGATACCGCCCGGAGGCTGTGATGCGCCGGCTGCTGCTGCTGCTGCTGCCGCTCCAGGCGAGAGCAGTGTTGTTGGTATGACCATAATTGGCAACATTGTTGGTTGTGTTGCTGCTGCTGCTGCTGCTGCAGCTGTAGATGCCGGCGTTGCGTTGCTGCCACATTGTTGCAACAATTCCATTTGGCACATCTCCTCATAGCTAAGTGGACGCAGGTGCTCCATGGTGAATTATATTAGCTTCTTTCACTACACTCTAAGCTAAACTTGCTTTTCGCCTAGTTAAAAACACACACGCACAAGCACAAAAGCACACACATGTATGTGTGTGAGTGTGTGTCTGTGTATACACACGAAGTCAGTCTCTGCACACACAGGATGCGGGGGTGTGAATTAAAAAAAAAAGATTTCGCGCGCGTTCCACCTTTTTTTTGTTCTTCTGTTACTTTTCACATTACGCCGTTTTCTGCTTGTGCGCCGGGCCAACTTTATCTCGCGACAGTTCTGCAGCAACTAAACTTTTCGAACTGACTGATTGTTCTCACAGAGACTACCCAATTCGCCGCCGCCATTTTGTGCAGCGCTGACGCATGCGCTTTTGAGACAATAAGGAGCTGAAAGAACTCTTTGCCACTTTAGCGTTTTGTTTTGATTCTGATTTGTGGGTGCAACGGGTAGACGAGCTGAATTGTAGGTGCACAGTTCAGTGTTGGATTTTTCTTTCTGTTTTCGTTCTTTTTTTCTTTTTTCATTTATCTTTTTTGGTTTGTGCCGCGTCAAGGGAAATTAAAATACTTGAAGTTGCAACGGCCAGACTTGAATGCTAGATTTTAATTGCCGCACCGCGAGATTCGCATCAGTAGAGAATCTGTAGCGCAGTGGCCAAAAGATTGCGGACATTGCTGCCCAGCTGTGCAACCAACTGTTGGCCCACACTGCGGCCAAGCGCGTTGCATGGTCAGCTGAATGGGCCTTAATTGTGGCGCATTTAGTTCAGTTCGTAAGCAAGCATTGTTTTAGAATTTTAATTGAAAATGTAAAATCAGCGATATTTAAATTTGCATTGCACTTGATTGGTCGACATCAAGTATACCCTGTAACTTGACTTGTTGTCAAACTTCCTATTAACATTAGCTCATTTAGTATGCAAGAAAGTGTGCAGCTACATGTATATTTATATAATGTTGAAGCTTAGATCCAAGTGGAAAGAAAAAGACAACTGCTATTCCAACTATTCGTACTTATTTACATACTGCTATTAAGCATGCTTGTTAGCATATACTGACTTGTATGAGCGTACAAATGTTTCAACTGTCCATTTTATACAAACGCAATTTCATTTGGGTCCCTTTTTGCCCAATCCCTGTGTAAGTAAGCATAACTGAAGCCTGCGGCGCGTCGTTGCGTTCCATTTGTGAAGAGACACAGTTGGAAATGTCTTCTGCAGCAATGTTGCTTGAACTTTTTTATATTTTGTACATTTTATTTTCCTTTTTCTGCAGTGTTTTTTTCGTTGTGTACAAATGCCGCTGTAAACGCTGGCAGCGCCATCGTCACTGGGCCTTCACTCGGTCTCCTGTGCCTTTTGCGTCTCCATTTGTATCGCCGTCTTCAGACTCAGCCTCAGCCTCAGCCTCAGCTTCATTTACATTTGTTTCATCCTATTATCTTGGTTAACCGGCTCGTACGTTCTTGTGCGTGTGTCTGTGTGTGTGTGTGCGTACATTCTTACGTCCTTCCGTTCCGGTTCCGACAGTCTGTACACCGTTCTGCCATCGTTCCTGCCTACCCACCATTTGTCAAGTATGGCGCCCAACTCGACTTTTTGTAATTACAAAAGCGCGGAGGAGGCGCTGTCTGGATATGGGTATGCGTTTGGTTATGGGAAAAGGAAAGTGAAGTGAAGTGAACTGTAGTGAAGGGAAAGGAGGCTTAAAAAGCAGCGTGTTGGGTTTTTGTGGTGCACGTTAAAATTTGTTGCTCTCATTTCGATTGTTCAACATATTGTTGTTGTTGCTGTAGCTGTGTTTTGGCATTGTTGCCTACGGTTTTTAGTGCTTTTTCATATCTCTAGCGGCGTTGGCAAAGTTTACGCTAGATTGAAGGTGAGTATTTTGCTTAAATGTGCGAAACGGACTTAAGAGCTGTGTTCTGATTCTAGGCCTCTGTGATTCTTCAGTGATTAACCGTGATTGCTTATTCCACTACAAAGCGCACTTAAATGCATATTCAATTTTCCGGTTAGCGAGCAATTAAAACTTTTTAATCATTTGATAACCGTACAATAACGTTGCTCAAAAGTGTGCAGCATAGTAGCTGAATACATTTTGATGTTGCATCATTTAACGGATGGTTAGCCACGCAAACTGTTGAAAAACGGGTCCATTCAGTCTGTGCGGGTGGCGGCAAGAAACTTGCATAATTTGAGTGCTATACACTGTGCTAGACTGGACTGGACTGGACTGAGCTGGATTGGCCATCAAGTGAATGTGGTTGGCTGAAAAATCTAAGCTGTCAAAAGTGTGGCAGACTGAAATAAATTATTCTACAACGACAAACACGCTCTATTACATGCTTTGGAGCATGGTCTATCATTCAAAGTAGATAATTTAAGCAGCCCCACGTCCTTTTAGCCATATCAAGCATTAAAGGTGTTCGTCTAATGTATAAGACTTATTTGATAAACACGCCAGATACTTGCTCTAGGAATTATTTATAGATACTTGGCGTCAATAAGATAAATTTCACAAGACTTTTGTTGAGGCCAAAACAAGTCATCAAAACGCTATGATTTCCAACTAATTTATGGCCACTTAAGCAAAGCGAATTTGTTGGTATATTATGTGGTATTACATAGCAATTTAACCATATTGTCTCATGTTCCATGGCTTGAAGGATACGAAGCATATGAAACAGAGACACACAAATTCACTGAGCTCATGAATAATATGGTAATTAAATTACCTTTTATGAGAGACTTTTCAACGTTATTCAGTTTGATGGTAGCAAATGAAAATATAACTGCGGGCCAGTGATGCCAGACACACATGAATGTGAACAGATACATTTACTTTGTGCATAGCCAGATACACTTTTAGCAGCTGTTTGCCTTTGCCTTCGCATAATCAAATGGCATTTGCTAGATACAAATTACTTGTTGGTTTGCAGCAATGTTGACTTTTTCCGTTTAGTAGCTGCAAGCGGCAATTACAAACTAAAAACTATTCCAGTTGGTTTTTCATTTGCATGCATAGATATACATATATACTTGTGTATGTGAGTTACTCTATGCCATATGATATTAGTATAAGGCATTGATATCTAATCTTCCAAGTGTTGTTTGTGTTCAAGTTATAAAATAAATGTGAACCAGATTGCTTAGATTGGTCAATGTGGCGTTGCCAGACTAACGAAATATTATAATTGTGCTTACAGGGCTGGCAAGGCAGGTAGCAGTGTGATTTGTCTTTGGTTGAACTTTGTAAAATCTCAAGGCACAGGTATATGATGCATCCTTGTTGAATTTGTTTTTTTATTTAATATTGATTGTATTCAATAAAATAATGTAATTCTCAATGCATTAGATGCGATAACATTTGTATTGCAATGTAATAGCATTATTTTACCACTTAAAATATATCGATAGGTTTTATAATTACCTAATAGTTGATGCGGTTCTTTGACAGAATAAAATGATGCAAGTGCAAATGCAAGAAACATAAAATAAATAACAATCTAACTTCTCTCTGGTTTTTGTGCTTTATGTAGCATTAGAGGAACAATTAGGACCAATTACACCATTCTGATTAAGTATTTACTTTCACATTTGGCTTACTTGTATCACAAATTGGATCTTAGCAGCAGCTGAGCCTAATGACGCTTTGCCTGATTCAAATGCATAAAAAATGTAAAATTTAACCATGGCTGACACGTCTTTTCATTTAAGACGCATTAACCGCACTCACATACACATACATTGATACATATATATTAAGGAGCTTACCTAACCACACACAGCTGAGCACCAAGACAAGAACTTCACATGCCTGAAAACTTTACCCATCCGCATGCCTGGTGAGCTTTTAAATTAAATCACAAAATACAGATAGAGTCGGTAAGGCAACCGGAGCGACTGACTAAACCAAATAAATGAACCCTTTTGGGCATACTCCTTAGTGTCCTTCTGACTTTAGGCAGATAAAAGGCTGGCAGTACAGGAAGTCAACTTGCCTGCTTGCCGATGGACGATGGCGTAGACTGCGACTAAGACGATGGCAATGGCAATGGCAATGGCGATGGCGATGACGGCAACGCCTCGTGTTTTGCTTGGCAATTCGGTTGCCAAAAAAGGATAATGGCATAAAATCCAGCAAAATGAAAAGAAAGCGGCAAATCATGTTAAGAGATTTAAATTGGATTAGGTGACATGTGTGTGTGTGTGAATGTGTATGTGTGTGTGGTTGTGCGGGTGCCAAATCGCGCCGGCCGTGAAGTCACTGTCACCAACAGTCAGTCTGCCTGCCAGCCAGTACACTGCGGTGGACCAGGACGAGCACACTCATCTTGACAGCAATTTGCTACTGTATTTTTTTCACATTTTGTTTTTATGCTGCCTGCGTGTTTTTTTTCTTTAGTTGTTTTGTTTTGTTTTGTTTTGTTTTGTATGCTTGACACAATTCGTTGTCAAGTGCTGAGAGCTCGAGTGTCTCTCAAGTGTTCGATGGCATTCATCCTACATATAGTCTCTGCTCTTTAACAGCCGTCGCAGTTTGAACGTCTCCCCTGCTGACTAGCGACAGAAATAGTGTGACAAGTTTAAGGTTCAACCCGCAATGTAAATGCGCTATCAAGTGGAAGCATCTTGAATTAAAATGACGAAATTACGCATGTTTTTCGAATTGTGAAAGATATTTCGTTAAAAGGGAGTAAAAATATTCATGTGATAAAAGAACAAAAGAAGGATGTTTCTTTCATTTGCAACTTGTAGTGCCAAAACAAAAGCTCAGATTTATTTCAATGTCAAAATGTAAACCTTTAATTCAATTCAATCATGACTTTAACTAACTTTAACCACAATACGACAATTCCGATTGATTCATCAAGCCGACAAGTTTTCATTTTAACTTTCGCCTTGCCGCTGTGCTGCGTAGATTTATAATTAAATAATTCTTCTGTCGAAGTTGCATAGTTTTGAATTGAATTCAATGCGCGATGTGTGCATTTTTGCTGGCTATACAACACAACATAAAACCGTTGTGTCTTGGTCTTAAGATATTTTTGTATACAACTTTAATACTTTTGCACAATATTTTTATGTTGAATACTTACTTATATTTTTTTATAGCTATTTTTTGTTTTTATACATGGTATAAATGCCCATGGCCCTGTTAAATGAAATTGTTTTTTGACCATCTGGTTTCTTTGCGTACTTGACTTTCGATGTGTAAACATCATAGCCCAGACTTACGCAATTATCGTACAACACTCGGTATTTTGGGCTAACAAAGAAAAAGTTGACCATCTGAGCAGCTGGCCACACTGTCCACTCGGCTTTGTACAGCGTCAAGGCTTTGTCCCTGACTTCCTCTTTCACTTCCTCCCAACTTTTGTGCTCAAGCAAGCCCATTGTAAGAAAAAAGACGCTTATATAAAATGGTGAGCATATGAATTGATCCAGCAGTATTTTATGCACCACCGTACGCAAAGTACGCTTGGGATAATAATAGTCCAGATACTGATAAAAATAGTGACAAACAATGCCAACTGTAAATCCCGACACACCCATTCGCACGGTTCGTGTGCGATCAATACGTTCGATTTGTTTGGTATACCGTTCGTATGACTGCTCCAAGATGTCACCCAGCATGCTTAAGCTAATCGAGATGCCCAGGTTTGTGTAGAGCAAAAATCTTTTACTGAAAGCTACATTGTGCCATCGACCAAGTGTCCTCTGCACCCTCCTCTTCCAACGATGTCTCATTGGTCTGTGGTTATTTGGAGAGGTGGCCAACTGCCCCTTAACCAACAAGAACCAAACTTAAATTTAAATCAAGACTTTACACTAAAAACATTTTGAAGTTTCTACCATAGGTGTGTGTGATGCAAAAGAAAACAAAACTATTTTAAACTTTAATGTATAAACGAACTTTAAATTGTCTTCATAAATCCCTAACGACATTCAGGACAAAACTAAAGCGCCACTCGCTGGGGTAAAGCTGGTTTAATGGCTTTTAGGGCATAAGGACGAAAATCAATTTGACGCCATCAAAGCAAATGAGTTTTACCAAAGATTTACCACAGTTCAGTCGAGCAACAGAAATGGTATTAAAATGGAAAATACCCCTATTTGTATAGGCGTGTAAAAGGGTTAAAATGTTCGCCGGCGGTACTTCAAAATGAAAGCAAACAGTGCCTATGAAAAATCTCCACCTCCCTTTGAATAACATAGAATGATTTTTTTGTTGGCACATGTTGCATCAGATCCGTTGTTTGGTGTCCTTGTGTTTTTTTTTTTTTTTGCATGTTGGTGACTTGATTTTGACAAAATCATTTGCACGCGATTCCCAATACTTTTGACAATGTCCCAGCAGCAGCAGCAGCAACAGCAACAGCAGCAGACCGCAGACCCTTCACCCTGGGGAAATCATCGCTCATACATATGTGCTGTGATCCGTTCCCTGAACTCTGCTCGCTCGACCTAACCAGCAACGAGCCGAGCTACTGAATTGAAAAATATTTACGGCATTCAACATTTTACGCTAAAATCCAATTTTATTTTTACATTTCGTTGCAAATCCGCAATAAAACCCAACCCAACTACACACACACACACACACACACACAGACACACTCACTCACGCACGTTCGCACGCACACACAGATACATCCATAAACCAAGTGCGCCTCTGAACCGTTTGTCGGGCGGTTGACGCCCAAAACGGAGAGTTCCGCTCCCAGGCCATTTCGCATGTACCCGCCAATTGAAAAGCAGGCGCCGTAAATTCGGCTTTGCATTTTATTTGCATTTGGTGCCACAGATGAGCTTCTGTTTTTGCCCAAATAACCCAAACATCCAGCTAACGTTGAGCAGCCTTTTCCCATTTTCGTTGGCTCGGCATCATGGCAATCTCTCATTGTTAACGCTATTTACGTGGGTTAACTAGAGATGCCCAATTGTAAGCATATGTGCATGGTTTGTCGCTGGTTTGCTAATAATCCGTGTGCCATGTATGACAAGCTACAAACTGGTAAGTGGCAATTGTTAATGGTGATTAAAGCAAACATGTGCTTGAAGGCAAAATTTTTGGCATTTCAATTGGCAAACCAAGGTGCAAACAACAAAGCTTCAGCTTATTTTACTAATAATTATTTTCATTTTATTATCTGAAAACTTTAAACTCAATGCTGCAAGATATCACATTGTTGCATTGCAACAGCATTGTTCTTTTTTTCTGTGTTGTGTTTGCCGCAGGACCTTAGAAAGTACATCACGCTGGATGCTCGCCAGTTTCATAACGCGTAACAAAAAGTGGCGCAATATTTAACTGAATAGCAAATGATAATACCCTGCACATGAAAGCTCTACAATTTGTGTATGTTAGCTGATAATAAACGAACTTAATATATTTAACAAACGTTCTTAAATGGGCGTAACTAATTAAATGCATTATTTATATAAATCATTTCTAAAGGGTTCACATAAATGAATAATTCATTACACCCTTCTATTAAAAATATAATGTCATATAATAAGCTTAAATCTAAGTCCATAAATTTATTATCCCCATTTGGTTTGCTGGCGTCCAGATAAAGTAAAACAAAAAAAAAACCAAATTGAAAGCAAGCATTGCAACAAATAAATTTCCATAGTTTTGTTCTCTTTGCTATGCTGATTTTACATTTTATTTTATTTTTGACAATATTTGCATACTCTTGCGGAGCGTACTTAAACATTTTGTCACGCAATGTGGGACAAAGTGATAAAATGGATATTTTGTGTTTGCAATTGACCATGTTTATGTAGTTTTTACTAGCTTTCCTTCAATGTACAGAATGCTAAATGAATTAAAGCAAAGTGAGGTCAAAAACATTTTTAAGAAGAGTATTAGGCCTTTGGCATTTCGATTAGAACTCTGCTCTTTGGTTATTTTTGCTATTGTTTGGACCGTTCCGCTCTCAATATTTTTTGGCACCGAACTTTCAATGTTGTTCGTGTGCGAAAATTTAATTGAATTTTCTATTTTACTCAATGAAAAGCAAAAGTTGAATATGTGCAAGAAACGTAGCATGAAAAAGTGTCAAAATAATCCCACAACTTAACTCTGCATTTCCGTTTGGCCCCCTTCAGTGAGAAGCTCCCTGTACAACATAAAACTACTAGAAAACGGAAACTGGTTCTTGGTAAGAGTTTATGATTTGAGTCATTTGTGTTGAGAGTCGATACACCAACATACATACCTAAATGCTGTGTTAGATGTTGTATTTCCTTAATTGGATTTCAATCGATTTTGAATGATGTGGATTTGGATCGACTTCGATTTATGGAAATAAAATTGAGATGTGTTTTTAATGAGAATTTGACACTCACACTGAGCCTAACGATGATTCAATCTATTGAAACCAAAATGGGAGTAGATTGTGCGCCATTGAAAAGCCATCGATTTAACAATTTACAACTGAAAACTTTTAGTCAGATGTAGTTTTTGTAAAATATTTCCTTTTCCTTTCATTAATGTGCATTGAATGAGGAATGAATGTTAAAGGGAAACGAACATTTTACATAATTTACATACAATTCAGCACAAATATTCAGATTGCAAATTTTAATTACATCATAAATATAAATACAAACTGAATTCAACTCAAAGCCAAAGGTCAACGAAATTATTCATTTAATGCTAGTCCTATTAAAGTGCGTCGGTGGGGTCAAGCAACTGTAGCCACATTTAAATTGCACCATGGAGGCAAAAAAGAAAAAAAAAAAGAAAAAAAATCAGTTCACTGTAAACGCAAACGCAAACGAACAAATTGTCAACATGACGGCAACGCCATTGCCAACGTCATGCCAATTTCGTTAAGGCAAATAAACAGAAAGTACACCCAAAATACAACCCAACCAACTGCCACTCACTTCCCAGGCTCAGGCTCAGGCTCAAACAAACTACGAGCCATGCAAATGTCAGCCCTACACATTCTATGTAAAGGCCCTGGAATTGGCCAGGTGCGACGAGGTTTGAGCTGTTTGGTTTTTTTTTGTGGAATGCTAGGTTGGCTGCACTGTAAAAACAAAAGCAGCAACAAAGTGGCTAGCGGCACGTGGAGTACGCCGGATTGTGGACGGACACCTGATTACTAACAGGCTGTGAGCGTGGCTGTTTATGAGGCGCAAAAATGTCATACATCATGCGACACGTGCAAGGAGAGAGTAAAAAACGGGGAGCATGAAAAGAACGACAGATTATGTAAGGGAGTAGAGTAGAAGTGCTTCTTTCATTTAGCACATGAGAAGCCTGAAGCATGACGGCAACCAGGCAACTGTATCCAAGCGGACCGTTACACATGCAGAAAGCAACATTTTAATCTGACGAAAAATATATATATATAAATGTGTATACATACGCGACTGATATCAACCTATGGTAGAGAAAGGTATGCAGATAGGGCGCCAACTCGCCATTATCATCATCGGTACTAACACCAGAAGGAGCAACAGCAGCTTGTATGTGTGTGTGTTTTGTCACTGTATTCGAAGCGTGCTGATGCAAAGTGAATTAAGCTAAAGCCAAGAGCCAGGTGCTCTGGCAATGATATGCTCAAGTTACGTATACGAATTATGGTACATACACTTATGCACTACGTATATGTTGTGTTTTCGGCATGTGTATAATACATGTAATTGTATGAGTGTGGATGTGTGAGTGAGTGTGCTGGCAGCACAAGTGGCACATGGAGCGTTAAACTATTAAGTACATTTTGTCTCTCATGCAGCGTTCTCTAAAGTTGCAGTGCCTTCTCACAAGCATTTGAAACGACAAAAATGTGACTTGATTGCTGTTGAGTCGTTGAAAAAGAATGTGACAATTTGCAGAAGCTAAGTATTATTAAAAATTTTTGTACAGTTTTTCTACGAAAAAAAATGGTACTTGCTTGGACGTTGAACGCATATGAAGAATTTAATCAAAATATTTATTCATGATAGAAAAAACACACAAAAGAGCAAGGCCAGAAGCTTATTAGTTTTGTGCAGCATTGAATTGAATCAAAAGAAGGTAATTAAAATTCATTTCTGTTATATATTTATAAAAAAAAAATTTTTCAAAGAATGTCAGTACAAAATTAGCGCAATCTAATGTTGAATACGCTATTGGCTCCATTCAAGAATATATTTATTCACAGTAGATCGCATTGAAAGGCAAGGCTACATAAGTGGAAACTAAAATATATTCATAATACACTGAACAAGAGGATGGCAAGTGAGAAATAGTTTGAAAGCAATGCTGCTCAAGGATAAAACGTGCGCAGAAGAAGAGCAGGGGAACCAGAAGGTGGCTCTAATTAGAATAATTTCGCGCTGCACTGCGTTCGCTAACGTTGAAAATGTTATACCATCTGTCGAGAGCAGCTGGCGATGGCTGGCAGGTGCTGCCTGCAGGACATACACTCTCTTACACACACACTGGTGTGCAAACAGCGGTTACTACATACATATTTATCTGTGTGTGTGCTTGTATAGCATTTGAGAGCTGGTCGGCTTTTGCGGAGCATGACGAGCAAACGAGCAAAAGTCAGAGCAAAAGGTCACTGAACCTGAATATTATGACGGCAATAAAGTGAGACAACCTCAGCATAATGAACTAGAGACTAAATATAACGACATAACACACATAAAACAAACAGACTCACACGCACACAGAGGAAGCAACACACACACAAATGACACTAATTCTCCACATATTTAGGACTGCCTTTTTTCGGAATTCATCTTAATTTCTAAAATGTAATTAATTTGTGGCAAGATTTTTCATTTTCTACCGTTTGACTTTGTGCTTTTGATGTTCCTTCCATGCTTTGGTTTCTCGCGATATTAATTTCCTCATCATCTGCGTTGTGATTGGTGGCAACGGCAACAGCAGCAGCAGCAAAAACTTGCCACATGTTCAGCCTTATGCGGCTTAATTTTAATTAATTGCTGTGGCAAAAAGGATATTGTTAATACCGCTGTACTTAAAGAGTAATATGCGCAATTTATAAATTGACATAACTGAATATGTTATTGCTAATTATATACACGATAACGTTGTCATTTAATCCTGTACAAAATATTGTTAAAGTTTTCCAATCAGTAAAAAATATGTATGCCAAAAATCAAAGTAAAATCTGCAAAAAAATTCACTTCCCGTTTGTGATGTTTTTTCTTGTGAAAATTTCTTTATCTGCGTATGCTTTTATAGAATGTATGTATCTCGTTTTGTCTGTCAGTTGTGTTTACACAATCGCATATATTTATTTTTTGAGCCACTGTTAAAGCTGAATGAAGGAAGGAAGGAAGACTTTTATGACTTTCATTCCGATTGTTGAGCTAAATCGTAAATACATTCCCTGTCAGCAAATTTGCTAAGAATTTCGTTTATACACAAACAAATACATAAATCAATTTAGATTTTTTCATATCATACTTTGACATGTTTTGGCTTTACCATTGAACCAACTAAAACCAAAGTGTCAACAAAATATTAGTAAGCGCAAAAATAAGAGACAACAGCAAAATCCAAAAGTGTTCTGCAGCTGCTAAAAAAAAGCAGTGGTTAGGTAATCGAATAAAGCAAAGCGAAAGGTATACAACGAAAATCACACAGTCAATGGTTAGAACACAAACACACACACACACAAAAATACACCAATGCACACTTAACTGGATTGTCAGAGCGAAAGCGGAAGCGTCATTTTTTGTGGGTAAGAGTACAGTACAAATTTAATGGTGCGCAAAGTTTCATTGTTTTTACTTAAAATCCGAGGTTCGTTATTTTTTTTGTTTGCATTCACAATTTGTTTACATTTTTGTATTCCCTTTCTCTCTCTACGCTATTTGCTTTAAGTGACCCACTGCTATTTATTTAGCTGCGAACACTCATCTCTTTATTTATATTTATATCTTTATACATTCTGGTCAGTGGGTGGTGAAAAAACTGCGTTCTTTGCTTTTGCTCTGCTCTAGCCCTCTGGGTACCTTTTGTTATTATGTTTTGGGTCCATTGAGAAGCCAAAGGACGACTGGTTGTCAATGTAATTTGAGTTCCAGGCCACGTTTTCCATCTTTGTCCTGCTACCTATGATTACGCATACGCTCCGTTGAACAATGCGATTGTAATGAGACGCTGTGGCCGCATTGCCCGTTGGTATAGTTTCTGCCACGTAGAGTACATCAAGTACAGTTTTTTAGGGCGTATAATGCCAATCGGTAGGAATTTGCAATGTTAGACAACGGTTAAAAAAAACAATGTGGAAACTGGCTCAAGGCAAATGGACTACAATAGAAGCAATGTGAAAGAAAACGATTTTGTGAGGTTTAATCTAGTAGCAGATCTCTCTTGAAGCAATATTATATTTCATTTTTAAAATTAAATTGTGTTTGTTGTAGACAATGATCGATATCAACAAGTCTCGTAGCTCCAATTTAACTGAACCAAATAATGCACTGGTTGAAATTAAAACTAAAAACCCAGTGCTTGGACCTGTATCATTTATTACACCGTTTGTATTGTCCAGCGAGTTGGAAAAATGCCTGGACTTAAATATTTCAACGCCTGCAGATGAGTCTGAAATAAATTTTTCAATGCCCGCAACTAATCTGAGCACCTTTGTGGCAGCTAACCACAAGCTTAAGATGTTGCCAAAAGAGCTGGACTTTTCAACATCGTTTCTATTTCAACCTGATCCGAATGAAAGCTTGTTAAAACAATTGGCCTCAGAACCAAATAAGACGAATGAAAAACAAAAAAGCATACATGAAAGCAACAGCTTTACTTCCGATTTGGGTAATTCTAATGTTGCATTGTTTGATATCGAAACTAAAAATCCAGTGCAGGAACCTCTTCCGCTTCTTTCCCCAATCGATTTAAAAAAATGCATTGATTTAAATGCCGCAATGCCTGAGGATGAGTTTGAAATCGATTTTCGAATGCCCACTATTAAGCTGAATACCTTTGTGACAGATTTTAGCAAACTTAAGATGATATCAGAAAAACTAGGTTTTTCCAAATCACTTATTTCTAGTATTGATGAAAATTCTTGTGATAAGTTAATCTTGGAGAAACAAAACGATGTAAGTGAGAATGACCAACAAGAATATAAGGATATAGAAAATGATACTCAGTTCGATATGAAATCTAAATACCAAATACAAGTATCTGAATTGTCTGCTGAAGAACTCAAAGTGGACTTTGAATTGCCAAACACTCAGCTAGATACATTTGTGAATGCTTTTAAAAAACCTACGAGCTTGTCAAAGGAAATTGATTTTCAATCATCATTTTCGTTTCAAACTAATAAGAACTCCTTTGAAGAATTAAATGTGGATATTAATAGTACCATAAATGAGAAGCAAAATGACATAGAAGAAGACAATTCAATGCTTGAAATAGAAACTGAAAACCAAGAGCAGGATCATATATCATCTGCAAACGATTTTAAAATTAAATGCTCAACTCCAACAACTATATTGGATACATTTATGTCACCATTTTACAAACTAAAGACGTTGCCAGAGCAGTTTGATTTTTTAACACAGTTTCCGTGTTCAGTTAATACATTAGAACAAGCAGCATTTGAAGAAAAAAGTACTTTACTTGTTGAGCAAAAAGATACTGAATCTTACAATAAAAAAGATGTAAATAAATTAAATGATGAATTGCAAGATCCGGTTGATACTGAGAAGATTACAACACAGCCTATAAAGATGCCTTCCTCAAGTATAATTAGCGGACTCATAAGTAACAGATATCTTGGACCTCAAAATATGAAGAGTTTCTTTGCCGATTCTAGCCCAAAGAATATCGATCTTATTACTCAATATGATTATAAATTCACAGGTTTGTTATTATTTATAAACAATATACATGTTTTGACGTTTATTCTCTAGCAGTCATTCCCAGGACTTGCATTGAAACTTGCAAGAAGCTTCCTAGAGGTTTTCAAAAATTAAATACCATTTCAACTTCATATGAGAAGTCAATCAAGAGTGAAAATCAAGTGGGAGTTCCTCTATTTTTAAATTTGACTATGGCGATTCATTCTTTTGCAGAAAAAGTAATATCACAGTTTTACAGTTCAAAAGACGAACCCAGGACCCATGGCAATGATAATAATTATATCAAATCTGAAAACGACGAACTGTCCGCGTTTCCCATTAAAAATTTAGTTTTATCTGATATGACCGATGTATCTCAAGACAAAGAATCTATGTAACTTATTAACTTTGGTTTGTTTTTTGGTATTAAAAAATAAGTTCGGCAATTAATTCAATAAGTTAGGCCAAAATTATAAAACAATCATAATCTCTTAATAAATAAAATAAAAATTTGTATGCAATATAAAATACTTTAAAGGGTTAGACCTTTATTAAGCAACCTGTTTGCTAAATTTATAGCAAAGTGGTTTCAATCTTGGCTAACTATGGAGTAGATAATCAGCTGATTTGTTCTTAAGAAAAATATAAAAACATTGTCTACAGGTTTTTTAAGGGTTGTCACAACAAAAGCAACCTTTAAATTCGTTGCCATAACAAGTTGTTGAATGCATCGATTAAACAAAAGCACCGGAGTATGAAAAATGTTAAATTGAAAATAGACATCGAATGCCGTTATGGAATCTGAAAAGTTAAATGAATTAAACAGGCAAATTAATGAGATAAAGAAACGCATTTTATTGGCTGGTAAATATGCATGTTTTAGTAAAAGTATATACATATTTATATATATATTTTCCAGAGGGTCAAAAGACAGCCAATGCCGCAGAATGGCAAAAGCAAAATCGCATAAACTGCGACACAATTGGATCTTTGAAAAAGGAAATAAAGGAACTGACTGTCAAGGTAAGTCGACTGCGGCATCCGTTGCAGCGTCCAGTAGTCATTAAGGAGCCCAACGCTGAACCGCGTAAGAAACACAGTGCCACGCCCACCATAATTGTGGGTAAGGCCACATATCCCATTGGAGCCAAGAATGCGGAAGATGCTATCTTTTTGACTGATCTAAAGATCACTGAGGGTCGCAAACAGATGGATCTGCTTCGTCATCGGTTTAAACAACGACAGCAGCACTTTAGTCGGCTAGTGGAAAAATACCGAGAGCTGTTGGCCAATAAAGAGGCACAGAATCAAAATTTGGGTGAGAAGCCGCCGGAAACACTTGAGGAGGATGCCAATCGAAAAGTAAGAAAATATTTCATATCGAACGCATAAGTTTTAAGCATATGCATATTCTCAGCTGGTCTGTCAGCTGGAGAACGAGATTCATCGCACAAATGTGCAGTGGATGGAAGCGGAGCACATACGCAAGAAATATCGATCTATTGAAGCTTCCCTTATGACAGATGCAGAGCGCTTTGAGCGTAGTTTGCGAGAACTAGAGCAGTCCCTAAGCGAACAGAAAGCTGAGATTGAGCGACTGCAACAGGTGCACAATGAAGCCATAGAAATGCGGGATGCAGCTAAAGTTATACTGCAGCGCCAGGAGCAGCAAGCTAATCTTTCGCAAAAGACGCGCGAACGTCAAGCCTTGGACTTTAGGAAGCAGGTGGAGGCCCGCAAGTTGGAGCTGGAACGCATAGGACGCAAGTTGTTTGCCGAGACCAAGACTCTGGTTCATCAGGATAGCGTTGGCTCCAGCTCCGGCGATCAGCACACGGCGAAGACGGAGAACGGTGAGGAGGAGCCCGCATCGCAGTTGGAAAGCGTTACAAGCGATATGGAATCACTGTTTAAGCAACTAATGGAAGCTTCTGGTGCTACCTCACCGTTCGAGGTGTTTGAACGTTTTAGCGCCCAAAAGGAGTCGGCTGCTCGTCTTACCTATCTACGAAAGGCGGCCGAGGCTGAAAAGGCCAATCTGGAGGCTGAACGTGAAGCACTTGCCAGCGAGTTGGAGGCCTCCAAGTTCTCGGACGTTAAAGAAAGTGAAGTGTAGGTGGAAAACTGTTAGAAATCGTAAGGGCACTACTAATCTATATTCTTCATTCATGTAGAAACCAAGAGGTCATCGAACAGATTAAAAATAATATAGCTGTCATGGAACAGGAACGTACCAAGGATACTGAAGCTGCTGGCAAGTCCATGGGTGTACTAAAATACCTCAAGGAGCGTATCTGCGAAATGATATTCAAAGTCCAAGAGGTGGATGAAAGCAACATTGATATGAGAGAACGTAATCTTCACATAAGCGTAGCTGAGCTGCCCAACTTTCTTACACATACTGCCCAAGATGAGGACTTGATTGAGGTAAGTGCTTGATAGAGTAAGCTATGGTTAAAACATCTTTAATTGGCCGCTCTCCAGATACTCAAGTTGAAAATCAAACGCTGTCAAGAGCTCAGCAAGCCAGAAGATGTGCCCCCACTTGAAATACCCAAACTTGATCTAGAGGACGATGAGGAATCCTTTGACCAGTTAGAGCCACCTAAATCACCATCAGTGCCCGAGGGCGAAAAGCCACAACCAATGCCAATGTGCTACTACAATTTATTTGCCGGTCGCGCTCAGCGTGCGGCTGGCACATCTTCATCCTCACCAGAACAAGCACCAGCAGTGGGTAAGTACAATGGAGAATCAAATCAATAGATTGCATATAATGTTAATGAGCCTCTTTTACAAATTATAGTGGCCACTACCGACGACGACAATGAGGTGCCGTCACGCAACTATCTTAAACGCCAGTCGGTGCTTATTGTGGACTCGAAATCGCGACGGAAACCATTCCGACCACCACCTGGGGCTAGGCGCAAGTAATATATATAATAATGGTCATCAGCATTTTATTGCCGTTGTGTGTAATAATATACGTATGAATTTTATATGCATTATTGTTGTTTTCTTAACAGCCATGAACAAAGTTATTTGCTTTTTGGTTGGTTTACTCAATGGATAGCTAAATAATTGGTAATTCATTAATATAAAAATGTAATTCACCTTTTTAGGGTTTTTTGTTGATCACGACTCCAGGCATATTTATATTTTCTCTGCTTAACACCAACTTTAATTATTTTTTACACATGCCTTAACTCTCGTATGCGAATAAAGTTTTTTGTGCCGTCCCGACTTAATTATTATTTATGCAGGGCTCATGGAGGATATTATTGCAAGTATTTATTGCTTGCCCAGTATTTATTACGAACAATAAGCTGTGACTTTAACCACAGGCGTGTTGCGATAAATGTCAGCTACAAATTGAAATCCCTTTTGTGCAATTTAATACTTATCGAAGCATGTCTCGACCATATTTCTGGCTGCTGTCGCTCCAACTGGATGATTGTCAACGGCTTCAGTCAAATGACATAACAAATAGCTGCCCAAAGGATGTGAAAGAGTAAACAATATTTATTGCAGCAAGGAGAACGAAGGCCAAACTGACGGCAAATGAAGTGCAAAAGCGTAACAAACTGTACACCGCGACTCTGTTGCAAGAGATATAACCTTTCAAAAATTGTTTACACCAGTGGGTGTTAGCGAGCAGAGCTGCCGTCTGGGGTTTTACTGTCGTTCTAAGTTGCATTAATAAAGCGAACAGCGCCACAGCTGACGACGAGCAATCAACGCCAGACTGTGCAAGGATGCTCGGCATGGTTGTGGTATGGTGCACTGGGATGAGGCTGGGCTGCTAAGTCCAGTGGCGATGTGCAAACAAAGACGCCTGATGATCTATTGCATGGCCTGTTGCCGGAAATGCACAGCGACAACGTTGATAAAGGGGAAAACGCAATGGAAGGAATGGGATTTGCGTTGTGCATGTCAACTAAATGTCAACAACAACGGCATAAAGCACAGCAAAAAAGAAGCAAACCAGCCACCAACCAGAAACTAAGCTGGATACTACGTATACAATATAATGACGACACGGGAAAAAAGGGAAACTTCGCCTAGACAGCAATCCATCCTCGTGGGTAAAGGTAGCAGAAGTCGAGTAATCCACTCTGCAGACACAAAAACAAAGAAGCCACCCCAAATGCCTTAGGATGGAAAAGTAAGCTTTAGAATATTAGGCCCACTGAGCCGTTGGCATGGCTGCCATTGGCCCTGACAACGTCAAAAGGTCTAAACTGCGCTTGGGAAATTTAAGGATACTAAACTGAGTTGGCCGAAAGTACAAGAAATGCGTTGACTGCCTCTTCAAAAGCAGGCATTAAAGTATATAATATGCAATTTTAAATTACGTTTTACTATGCCATAAACGAGAGCCGGCTGTCAATATCTCAGTTGGCAGTGTTCTTTTATTCTTGTTATGACATGTCAATAAAATGAAATGATAAGAGTCATGGACAGCAATTTAAAAACAAGGGTCACAGAAAATGTTAATAAAATATATAACTTGTGTTTTGTTCATTTAGCTACCTATTAGTCAAGAGCTGTAACGGTGCAAAAACAAAGCTGATAAAACATTTAATTGCTTCGGCTCAAGGAGAAAAATATCTAGTTGCTTATGGGATAAATCTCTAAGATATAGAGAGCTTTTCACCGTTTATTTACCTGGGTGGCTGACACAGTAGCCACGCCCAATTTAAAAGCAATTAGGGATTTCAATCTCGTAGCGGCAGTAAATCAAACGCTCATCGATTACCCAACAGCAACTAATTTTAATCCGAGCGACCATCAGAGAGTCTGCTCTACTCTGTCTGACCGAGCACAAAGTAAGAAGGGATGTTAATAACAACAACAAGAACGACAACAACAATAGCAGAGGTGGTGCGAGAGTCGTTCAATAAAACCAAAAAAATAAATTTAAATTTCGCCTGCTGCGAAGTAAAACTTTTTAACAGTGCGTAAACAACAACCGAAACACAAAACAGAGAGAGCGCGCGAAATGCTGCCGAATAAGTGTGTTTGTTCGTATGAATGTATATAAGTGTGTGTGTTTGACAGTCAGGCAAATAAATGAGCGGAAACGGAAACGGTTTGGGTTGCTGCTGCCGGGACAGTTCTCTCCTTCTCTCTCTATCTTGTGCTTTTCATCGTTGCCTTTGGGCCGCTGGCTGTACAACACTGCGAATGATAAATAACGTAATTTCTTTATAACTTTTCATTCAAATTTTTGCGAAATGCTTTTTGGCCACGCTTGTTGCTGTTGGTGGCGCGCCTTTAGGCCACGTTTGGGTTCGTTTGGCTGCTTGTTGTTAAGTAAAATAAATTGCGATTCCGTGTAATAAAAGTCAATCATAATAATTCAATGACTCATCGTATTCTGCGCTTCAGTTTCCATGTCGCAATGGTTAGTTGAAACCACACCAAAGCCAATTCTACGAACATTTTTATATTTTATAAAGTTTGCTCGTACACCACGTTAAGCTGAAAAACACCTTAACGAGTGCAGAAAAAATCGGTTATTTTCAAATGAACTCAGTGCTTGTACGAACATACTTAAATACCTAACAAGCATTGTATTACTGTTAAAGTTCTTCTTTGGCTTCAACATCTTTAGCCGCAAGATTTTCATGTCTTTTTTTTATTCTTGTGTTTGAAAATGTAACAACGTTTGCCGTGGAAAATCGTTGCTCACCAGATGTTGCCTACCGCCCTTCCCAGCCGCAATTTGAGTGTGAAAAAATGCGCTAAAAATATTGGCGAAGCATAAATTTCGCTTACGCATTTCTCATTTTTTTTTCTTTGATTCGACTTTTGCTAATTTTTTCTAAGGCGCCTTGTTTTTGGGTTTTTGTTTTGCTATTTGGTTGGGTAATAAATGGCATGGGTTATCATTCATGTTGTATTCCTAGAAGCCAATTGGCTTGAATTTTTGAATAAATAAAATAAATTATAAGAAATTATAAATTTGTATATATTCTCGTTTGTAAAAGGAATCCTAACCATCCATAAAGCATACTGTATAGTTTGGAAATTCCTCTCCGCATTCGCCTCTGTTTTCATCAAAGTAGGGATAATTTTCGGGGCACTTTATCATATTTTCTGATTTCTGATTTATACATCTTATATAGCGCGTGCAGCCGCAGTTGATTGAAGACACAAATGAGGCATTAAGATTAGCACAACGGTCATAAGGACAGCTGTAGAATTCAGGACTAACACACTCCTGACTCCACCATTGAAAGTGTGTGCCCCAAGGACAACTGTGCCATCGACCAACGGCATTGTGGAAATTGCACGTGTAGTAACCATTGCACGTAAGTGCATCCGAAATACGTTGTACAGCCAAATTGTCAGCTTGATAGAATCTGGCACAAACAAAGCTGTCAATTGCAGGTGGCGAATTCCTGGCTGGCTTATAGCCATTCCACTCCATACAGTGTTTTGGCCTTGTTGACTGACAACGTCCAGTTTTGTAGTTGTAGTAGCGTCCTGCTGTACATGTTTGCGAACTAGCTTTTCCACTTTGACATTCCAGGTATAGGCCACAGTTGAGTGGATCACCCAAAGTGGACCCATTCTGCATGTACGCACATATACTCAGGCTCTCCTGTGGACATCCGTTTGCATCGGAGATGCACGTTTGCAATTGGTTGCTAAACACATAACCCTCAGCACAAATGTTCAGTTCATCAATCGCATAATCACCATTTGGTCCAACCTGTTCACCGCACTTTTTGTATTTTCTGCAGTCCAAGGGCTCTGCAAGATACTCTCCCACCTGCCTATTGGCGCACAATTCCCAATACGGCGGCGCACATCGCACCAGATGGGCCTGTTGACATGTTCCCGATAGAACATCGTAGTAATGGTTATTGTGGCACTGACCTCGTGCTGTCAGCTTATTATTTGCGCAGTGTCCCCAGTTACGGCAGTCACTAGAGTCACCTATATAGCCTGTGCCTGGCCAAAAGCTGCAGATTTGCTCCAGGGAAATTGCACTTGTTTGTTGCAGTATCAAAACCAGAAAACTGACACACCACAAACAGCTATAGGCTGTAACACTTTTAGCTTGCAAGCAAACAAAAATAAATTTGTACCATTTACCTTTCATTGCTGATTGTGACTATTTCATTCACTATTATCAAAACCACTAAACGACTTGTTTTAAACTTGTACTACTCCAACTGAACCGAAAATTTAATTACTAACTTGTAAGCTTCAATAACTTTTGTTGATAAGAGCCGAATCTGAAAATGAATGTTTAAAGGTAAAAGAATGATAAGAGTTCGTTCTCAATTTATAGATCACACATAAGAGCAACAGCTGAATGAAGATTGTTTTTCATGCTCCAAAAATATGTATCTAAGCCCGTTTAACGTCATAAAATAAAATCTGCCTATGCTTATGACACTCAAAAAGCCATGTTATCACCAACTCAATTTCCTGTCATCTTGTCGGGCTGTGCCTTAACTGGTTTCGTACACTAAAGGAGTGCCACTGTCACGTTACCTAAGTATATCAAAAGAGACCAAGAATAAAAAACACTAAACAGAAGAGCTGTGTGTTAAAAAAAGAAGAGTATATCCTTAAAATAGATGCAAATGAAACTTATTCATGTGTAGACGCAAGCTGGCGCCTTGGCATCCAGATAATTTAAACTCCTTAGCTGCGGCTCGTTGCTTTTATTGACATTTTATGCTTAATATCCTCATTGCGCTTGCGATATGACCGCAAGAAAGGCGATGCCACATTATAGCTTGACTGCCTTTGATCTAAGTGCCATATTCCATATGTCTACACATTTTTCAGAGAAAAGAATGAAATCACTATAATATCCAACATCATTCAATTCCAATAGGCCAAATTGGCTGCTAAAGAAAACCAGTTATGACAAGCAAGTCGATGGCCTGTGTAAGTAAATGCAAATGTCACTGGGTTGGGCACATTTTGGACCCCTTTGCTCTCTTTCACCACATCCGCTGCACAATGTGCGACAGTCCCAGCAGCGGCGCCTTTCTCTTCCGTTTCCGCTTGTTGTGCGACATTTATGGAGCATCATATCTTATAGCCGTCTTTCCACCGGCCAACTATTTGCCCTTTGCTCTTTCTATTCAATCAGTAGCTGTTGTGCCCTGCCATCGGTTACAACAGCAAGAGAGAGGGAACCTCCTGCTTGCCACTACTGTTCAAAATGGTAAATTGCGCGGATGACTTTGGGCCTGGAGCTTCATGTCCTTGTCCGTCTCGTTATGTCTGTTATGTCCACTCATCCATTCCATTCTTTTATTTTGCCATATTTTTCTTTTTTTTACTTTCTTTTTTTTGTGTTGTTTGCGTGCCAGTTCTTTGCTTGGTTGCTTTCGTATTTTTTTTTTCCACATGTTCACGGCTTGAATATTTTATGGGCTTAAGTGCTTTCAGTTAGAGTTCTTTGCATGGTTCTCCTGTGCGTTTTGCACCTCATGCTTCCTTCTCTTCCTATCTCACTCCTTCTCCACATACAAGGACGCACATAAATTCATTAGATTAGTTTCCTGTGCTCTTTCACAAGCTTTGTTTACGACTAGTCAAAAACCAATGGCAAGTGTTGAACACTTACCTCGCTTAGCCTTACCTGAATTGAAAGATACTACAAAAAAAAAAACCAAAATATAAAAAAAACAGCACGATACAAGTCTCTCTATTGTTTTTCTTATCAACTTTAAGTGAATCGATATCTCAAGTCAGTCTGACATCATTAAGGTGTGAATTGATTGCCGTGATACAAATGTGCCTGAATATTCAGTTCAATTTGTAACTAAATATAGCAAAAGGTCAATCTGATGAATACCTAAAGCAAGCAACAAAAAAATGCTGTCTAATTTAAACCAAGTTTGAGTAGTCGCACACAGAGTTAAGCATTTTCGCTCTACCAATGTGAAAACATAGCAACAGATCATATTTAAAGATACCCTTTATCACCTGGCTTCTATAACTCATTTTAATTAGGTTAAATATGCAATGTAAAGCTTAATATGCCGAGCAAAGCACAGCAAAGAAGGAATAGTAAGCATCAAAGTCAGATGCTTTAAAAATGCACAGATTGGATGTAAGCAAGACAGAGAGAGAGAAGCGTGGAGCCCAAGAGTCTACTTGGCGCCCTCGCCAACAGCACCAGCCGTGCAAATATCTCAAAGGAGCGACCCGTTCATGAGGCAGCAACGAGCTCAATGAGATGCAAAGGAAGATAAACAAACCCACAAGCGTTGCAGTAAAATAAGGTTGCGATCCCTCGACTGACTCACCAACTTAAAGGACATAGCTCAGAAATGAAACGCTGCAGAAAAAAGGTTGCAAAGCGGCAGCCAAGAAAGAAAAAAAAGAGCCACCAAGTAATTTTTTTTTTTTTTTTTTGTTTTTTTTCGTTGAGCCGCAGTGGAAACGCCAACAAACGGAAAGGAAGCCACGAGTCTGGGAAAAATTATGGGAGCTTTGTTTCAAGAGAAGAGAGGGAACGGAGGTGGAGAGAAGAAACAACGAGGCGTGGCACGTACTTGGAGTATTTTGGCAAAATTAAAATTTATGAACAGATAAAAAAGCGTTAATGGGCACTCGCTCGGGTCAAGGATGCTACAGGGAGAAGAAGAGTGGCAAAGAGAAAGCGTACAGAGAAGGGGCATCTAGATGTGCGTGTGTAACAGTTTGCAACGAGTGGCAAATAAAGTAAACGTTGCTCACGAAATGAACGAGCACAACGACAACGTCCACAACTTGAGCTATAAACGCTGCATTTTTATATTTATTTTTTCGGAAAACATCTTACAGATGGGCAACTAACTAAACCACGAGCCACAAGCCACGAGCTACGAACCACGTTGAGGCAGGACTTTCTAAGAGCTACACTTAAGGGCTGCTTTTCTAAAGTGCTAAACATTAAAAGTGCAAAAAAATGTGGCACAAATTTCGCTTAAGACGCACTCAAAACACTTTAAGCTTATTGAAGCTGGTGTCGAAGCGATATATCTCATAAAAAGATATACAAAGAAATTAATTACAAAGTAAAATTTAATAATCCCATCAATTTAAGCAAGCCATTAGGCATACATTGTGCTTTGAAAACAATTGTCTGCTTCCCTTCTCAGCAACAACAACAACCGCAATGTGTTAATGGTTTTTGAAATACTTTTATTGCCACCTCTTTGGAAGGTCCTGCTTTGTAAGCTATATTTAGTTAAGAAAGAAAGAGAGAGAGAGAGACCACGTGTTGTCAGTTTTGCAGTTGGTCCCCATTATGCCTACACACACTTACAGAATGCTAAAAAGCCATATTTCTGCTCTTGAAACAATGTCAAGTTGTCGAGCACATTTTGTAAGTGGGGACTCCGCGTGTTGTGCCACGGCCAAGCAGCAGCAGCAGCAGCAGCAGCATCCTAGTATACCAAAGAGACCAAAGTGCAAAGACTTGCCTAATGGTATTTACATGTTGCTGTTGTTGTTTGTCTTTCGCCAGTTGCCAGTGTCATGCACATGCAAAGTGGCGGGGCAAAGATGAGGACAGGCACACTTTTGCATCATGCAAATACCAAAGTGCGGAGAGGAAACTGACCCTGGGGTCGAACGGCAACATAATGTGCATGGTTGCTGGCCAAAAAACTCTATGCAAAGTCAGGTCGCGTTCCCGGTGCCCGTTTAATGACCTTTTAAATGTACGTCTAATTATGTTTACGTGCCATACTAAGTTGACAACCCGCAACCCCATTCCCTTAGCCCTTCGCGCTTTCCCTTTGCCATCGAAAAATGATGGCGCAGATGGATGAATTTTAAAGCGCATAATTATGTTTCACTCGCAGCTATCTTTGGGCTTGACCCAAATCCATGTGTTTTCTTCTTGTTAATTATGTAACTCTCTATCCTTCTCTCTCTCTCTCTCTTCGCGCCAACTTGACGTGACTGCTGCTGCTGTTACTGATGAAGGTATCAGATACACCTAGTGTATACTGTATTCTAGTCGCCTATTTATAAATTATGTGACATATTCATCAAAATGTAACCAAGGTGTGCATATCCACAAAGTTTTTGGGACCAAAGATCTTTGCAAATGAATATGTAATGGATTCCTCTAAGATATCTAGCTAGTGTAAGACACCAATTGAAAGTTATTGTCGTTAAATTAACTTTGTAAGTGTTGGGTTTAAGCTCATATTATTGCCTAAGCTGAACTTGACAGCAATATAAATTATTCACAGCACTGGGTATTTAAGAAAATTCATCTCATGTTTCAATATTAATTAATTTAAAAGCTCTTCCGTCACAGCGTGCACAGTTCATTTTATTTTTCTTCGAACAATACGTATATATATGTATATATATAAATATATTCGCATGCCATGAAATGTTAATTAATATTACTCAGAACAGCACAGTTGGTGACACTATCAGCAACCCAATGGGGAAAAGGAGCTTAATAATTGGGTGTGCCACGTTGAAAAATATGCTTTTAATAACCTCAACAGCAAGGAAGGGCATACTAGGCGTATGAATACATATTTAATAAAGCTGTGTATAAGTTTAGCTTATGCAACATTTAAGTTTCATTAAAGTGTGCCTCACTTTTATTAGGAAATAGCTAAAACTAAAGCTGAAAGCCATTAAAAGAAGCGTAAAATATTTTATGTGACAAGATAATAAACCATAAATTCAAACTTGAAATGACAATCAGTTAATCCCTGAACAAAAAACTGCTTTTAAGCAACTGTGGCAGGGGCAGTAGAAAACTGTTTTTACGTTCGTAACGTAACAGTTTGACGGGCAATTACAAATGAAGACATTACATTACAAATGGGCTAAAGCTTGCGTTTAATGACAGCGCAAGATAAAGTTTTTTTTTAGCCTAATTAAAAAAATCATTTTGCGTCGCATTTTCTAAGTGCTTGTCAAGCAAAATACAAACAGACTCTTCAGGTTTCTTAAAGACATTTTGTATTTATTTCCATGTTTTGTGCTATTAAACTTTACTTTCCCTTTAAGCAGTTGTATCCAGGCATTACTTTTTGGTTGTATGTATAAGCTCCATAACACCTCGAACATACGAATATGTGTTTGTGTTTTTGTTTTGTGTAAAATGCATTAAAAACAACACAAAGAGTAAAGTAGCCACCAAATGGCTACTCAAAGTAGGTCTCTAATGAGGAAAACTCATTTGGGTAAAAGCACAGAGACAGAGAGGTGCTCTACCATTAAAAAGCATAATAATAAATACTTATCACAGGACACACACAGGAGGAGCACCACTAAAACGCAGCACGTTGTCGCATATATACATACATACCCATGCCCAAACCGCCCATCCGTACATACATATGTGCGGGGAGCAAATGTCGTAAAACAAATGTAAAGTGAAATTGCTTCTGCCGCTGCCCGCGACCTGTTGGCTCTACTACGACCCCTTCATAAACGAACGACCCACAACCCTATAAACACAGTCACACACTTATACACACACACGAATGAGCTGTGTGTGCGTGTCGACAGACGGATGCGGAAACGGATGTGAAAAGTGCAGTCATAAATGCGCAGCCTCCCATGATGTAAGACTTTAATAATTGTCGAGAAAGTGAACACAAGAAGGATCGAGAGGGCGAGGATGGCAACGACGTGGCGTGGCAACGACGACAATGCCAAAAAGAGATGAAAATTTTGAAACTCGCGTATTTTCTTTTATTTTATGACCATTCTTCTTATGCTCTTTTTTTTCGTTCGTCGTTGCCGCTTTCTCGGCAGCTGTTTCCAAGGGCCTGCGCTTTCTAATTATGACAAATGCTAAAATATTGCCCATGTGTGTGTGTGTCTGCATAAGTGTGAGTGTGAATTTTTGCGATTGTTTATGCTCATTTGTTTGGTTTTTTTTTCTTCCGGTGTGAACGCAATGTATACCAGCATGTGTGTCGCTTGGGGATTTCTGATTTCGTTCTTTGCGTGTGTGTTATGAATGTTTTTTTTTTCTTTCGCCGGATTTAAGTGAAATCCCAAAATAAACATTAAAATCCGTTGCAAAGCCGTGCGCCACACGTCATCTGATTTAAATCCTTATTGGCATCGTTTTGTTTTTATTTTAACGCAATTTACCCAAAAGGAGCAAAGAATAAGGACTTAAGGAAATATGCAGCTTCCCTTATTAAATTATGGGATCATGTGCAAAATAATACACACAAGCATGGTGTATAAACCAGCATATGAAAGTTATTTACACTGGTATAAACTTATATGTATTAACACTGAATTATTTTACGACCTTACAAAGCAAATTTTAAGATGAAGGAATTATTTATTATTTCATTTAATTGGGAATTGTTTGACAAAGAAATTCCAGTTGAATGATATTGGTACATAAAAAATGTATTTTTGATACAAACATTCCCTCTTCTTAGGTGTTGTACCATCTCATTTATATAAAAGTTGACACCAACGTTGCTGTAGGAATAATAAGCAGCTCAGCTAAAAATGATTTTGTTTCAAATTTGTTCGAGCTTTCGCACTTTAATATTGAGTTTTGCTTGCCTTGGGGTTGAGGTGAACTTTGCTACGGGGCATAATAAATAAGGTTGACTGCTTTGCAGGCATTCAATATCTTTCAATTATATGCACGTATCCCCCTAGAATGTGACCTTCCTTACTCTCTTATAGTGGTATGCGTGCTTTTGATGGTTGTTTTTTTTATCCTATGCTCGATGCTGGTGTTGTTGGTCAACTGGTTGGCCATTGAAATATAAAGTTTAAATTGAATTTTTGCGGTTTGTCATTGTTCACAGCCGGGCATCTATTGATCGTTCTCATGCAACGGCACCCCCATATATATTTGTACACACATACATACGTACCCGCGTATCCTAAATCATTCCCACTCCAATCCTTTCAACCAGCTTTCACTGAATGCTCTAGTTGCGGGCAGTTTGTTCGCTAAAGTGCGTTTCTAATTCAATTTACTGTCAACATGTCTTTAAAAATTCCGCCCGTATCGTTTTAGTTGACAGAAATGCTATGGGCGCGGCATGCAACTGTTTCGCATCACGCCCCTCAACAACATTTTGTGGTTCGTAAAATTATTTTGCTGTAAGCGATATCTTTTAATTTGCGGAAATTGCAAAATGAATCGTTGGTCGTTCAATTGTGAATCACATAACAAATGCGGGTTTGAGAATATCAATTTTCATTAATTGCTTGATTATGTCGGGCTCTCAAAAGTGTTGGCATTTAAAATTGTTTCGAATTGTTTCAATGTTGTGCTTTCATTAATTTGAATATTGTGTAGATATCAATAAGAACTCAAATTACTTAATACTAAGCACTTCATTAACTTGAAATAGAAAGCTTCAGCATTTTTGCTATTAAGAAGAAAAAGGTTCCTATAAAACAATTATTTTTCAGCACGCCTTTCTTATCGGTGCTTAAGCATACAAGCCCAATTACCCAAATTATAAAACGCAAATTTACAGACACTTCAGAGCTCAGCACTTCATATATCATAGTAATCCGGAAGAGCAATAATTGAATAACACTGTTGAAAGTTAAATTCACTTTTTGCCAGTTTGCCAAGTATTTATGAAGTGCTTTGTTCAAATTTAACTTGATTTTTTTAGCTTTTGTCTCTGCGTATGCGCAATTTAGGAGTCGTCGCTTCCAGTTTCAAGAGTATTTACAAAGCAATTTGCGTGTTTGTTGCAGCAAGTATGCTACGGGCTGAAAAGCGTTAAATGCGATTGTTTCCATGTCTGGAAAGTGTGTGCAGTAGAATAAATTGCAATGAAGTTGCAAATTGTGAAATCGGATTGTGGTTTTGTAACCAAATTGCAGCGCTTAAAGTTAAAGCAATCATGACAGGTATCAGCTTATTTTTTTAAAATTATTTCTCAACGAATGTTACTTAACAAAAGTACATTTACCTAATTTAAAGCACTATATTTTTTGTTTAGAAAAAGTAAAAAGCAATATTATGCATGTGACCATGTTCATACTGGTTGTTTGGCACACTGTAACTTATATTTTGTTGCATTTTTTAGTCTGACCCCGCGTACGCCGGGCAATTAAGCCGCCTGGCCGCTTATGTCGGTCATGTTTTTCGTGTCCAGTGACCAAACGGTCGAGTGCTGTCAATTTCGTAACTTCATGTAGCAATTTTGGCAATGTGGCCACTTACACACACACAAACATACACAGACTGTAACCCAAACGTTTGGACAGCTTGTGGAATGTGCGTGTGGAAGCACCTCGTTTTAATTAACCACTGGCCACCAGTTGCTGCACCCTACGTGCTAATGTAATCCTTGTAATTACAAAACTCTACAAGCTGACGGCAGCACTGTTGTACAGACTTCCACTGAATGTAGTGACGAGATCTGAGCAGCTAAAACAGTAGAAGACGAAGTGTCATTGTCCAGAGTTGAGTTTAGTGAGACCGCTCATTTAATTCATTTCTACACGACCCGTAAAATTACCGTAGAATGAAAGAGGCGCTAAATTTAGCCCTAAGTCGCTTCCCATTGTTTTCCACAGCCTATCATTCTCCATTCTAAATTCGGCAAGGCGGCTTGTGAGCCTTGGGTAAGTTGGTTACGTTTGCGGGGCCATCTATGGCCCGAAACTAGGGTCCATCCATATTCCAACATTTAGCCATACCGTTTAAGGCGATTTGCTGCTCGCTCGTGTCGCTTAATTAGTGAAACTGCTGTCTCAACGCATTTGACCGTTCCCACAGCACAGTCGGCCTTTGCCTTGCCTCAAAAAGCCTTTTTGCATTTCAATTGACGGCGAGCCTTTGCCAGTGCCGCCGGCCAAACCACTCACAAAGGCCCCAATTTCTCCACGCACACACACTTCGCCCACGTCAACAACCTGACTGCCTCCATTTTGGATGATTGCTCCTGTGCGTTATAGTCTTAATTATACACTTTAATTGCCATGACATCAACGCCGCATAATAGCAGCAGACACTCCTCCAAAAACTCCCACACAACGAACGGTCTCAATTCAATAGCTTTTCACACTGACTTTTCGGGCAAGTGAAAACTAATTGAAATTCAAATTCCCATTTTGCGGCCATCTGCAGGATATGGCTTAGGTTTCATAAGACACTCAACTATTCGGTGGCCTGACTAATGATGGGGTAGCCAGGAGCAAAGGAATTTGAATAATTCCATTTGAATGCTTTTGTATAATTTAGCAAACTTGCGTTAAGTTTATACTTTTACTTAAGCAATGGGATGAACAATGAAATTGAAGTTCTCTAGAAACAAAAAGCTAGCATTCATATATGACTTAATTTATGTAATGTTGCACATGACGTATTAGTAATTTTAAAATTTATTTTTAGATGGAAAAACATGCTTAAATTTTTAATTTATTTTTGCTTCTTTAATTATAAAACACGAAACAAAAAATCATATCACCTAATTTAAAATGGCATAGTCAGGATTATATGTTTACTAAGAGAGTTAAAAAGTTTTCTGAGTGTATGAAGACATTAACATGAAGAATTCCATTTTAATGGAATGACAGCAAGCAAACTAGCTATTTACAAATTCGTTTTGGACCGAATGATTGGCGTTTTTGGGTTAGTATTTTGTATGGCACGTAAGATACAGATTCCACTCATCAAAGATGTTTTCACAATTTGCGGCTATGACAACCATAATTAATAAATGCTACACATATGCCCTGGAGCATGCCACATGCCGGCTAGGGAGCAGCAGTAGGAATTTGCTACAGCCCGTGTACACTCTGCACAGGCCCCAAACATATGCCAGCTATGATGACAAGACCAACAAAGACCAAGAAAGTAGACAAGAACAACAAAGGGGGAAGGCAAGGGTGTGTGTGCAAGGAGTAGGGTTGGGTAAACATGAAGCTCTGGCAACGAGTTCGGCGCGTTGTTTTTAATAAAAATAAATCACAGCATGTGCGCAACTGTTGGTTGTTGAAAGAAGTTGGCTGCTTTCGTCAACGATTGAGAAACCACCCATGGTCTGAAAGTTGGCCGGATTTTATCTAAAGTACAGTAGAAGTTACTAGGTAAAAGCACGCATTTCCAAAAGGCAACCAGAAGGCAAAATATTCAAATACTTATGAATGAATTTACTAACATATGTGTGCATTGAATACAATATCATAGGCGCCGTCAAAGAGGGGACCAATTCTGCTAAAAATATGCAAGCTTAAGGCCATTAAACCCAAGTTACTATTGTCATTCAACTTTACTTAAAGTTTAATTTTAATTGCTATTTAAATTAAGCCCTGATCATAGAGATTAAGACAAATTTATCCCTTTGAGCAACGCCTCTGAGCATCCATTTTGAATTGTACTTTGGCACAAGTATATATCTGAGTGCGTCAAGTTTCTTACACATACACATACACAAGCGCACACATATGCAAACACACACACACACACTGTGTTTATTGTATGCGTGTGTTGTCTGTGGCTGAATCTGTATGAATGTGTGTGGTCTTGATGTTTTGTAAGTTTAAGTGGTAGATATTATTCAAAAGGAATTAAGACTGAAATGAAAAGCTTGTTGACGATGATAAGGACGAGCACGAGAGAAAGAGATGATGAGAATGAGATGAGAGTGTGCGTGGGTAGCAGCAGAAGCAGCAGTTGAGGAATGCCAACCGCAGGACGCATGCTTTTAATAAATATGACTGTTTACAGATGCATGGGTGTGTATAAGCATGTGTGTGGCTCTTTCTCTCTCTTTCTCCCTCTGTGCAAGGATGTGTTTTGGCTGCTTGTTAGTGCTGCTTTTTGCTGCTTGTGATGCAAATGTCAAGATAAATGAGCAACAGTAAGTAGAGGTTGAGAAGTACACCACGCACAAACAAACAAGTTAGTGGAACTTGGCACATGCCTCCTAAGCCCCGCAACTTTTTAAGGCATTTCAAGGCGAGCTTTGAATAATGCCATACAGCTAACTACAAAGATCAACGGTGGCTGTTGATGCTGCTCATCTCTGCGGCCAAGTAATGAAGCTAATTGTCAACATAACAACTTCATTGAGACAACCACCAAAGGCAACGGGGGTAAGGAAGGACGTAAACCAAAGACAACCGAAGCCAGTTCAAACATGCTCTTACTGCAACAATTATTGGAATAGTCAGATGGGTAGAAATGTAAATTGGTTAAGAGGGGCGAGTTGTCCTTATGTATGATTATCATATTTGCCTGCTTATGGCACAAATGAGCCTGGGTTAGATTATTGCATGTAAATTTCATTTTAAGTGCAGAAATGCAGTGTATAACAATGGTTTAAAGCACTGAAAAAAAAGACGCTATAGAAATTATGTTAACTAAAGCATCCTTCATGTGTCAAATAAATACAATGGAAATTTTAAATGTCATTGAAACCCGCATAGGACTTGTTAAAGTACTCTTGACCAGCAGCACACATACATGCAACTACGGCAACAGCTAACATGTGTCGCATGTTGCAAATAGGCAAAACAGAATTGCACACTCACATACACTTCACAAGCTGGAAAGAAGAGAGAGTTGAAGGCTGAAGTGATTTACGCATTTGCATGCTGCCACACAATCTTGTCACCCACGTGCAACACACCGCAACAACGCCTACACAAACGCAGGCCAATTGCATCTAAGCCGAATGGGACCACAATCCGAGATAAACTGCATTGCCAACCGGCAGCCATGCAATGGAAAAATCATTTGAAATTCCATTTGGATGTGTTCTTGTGGCTAGTTCACTGTAAATATACGCTCAGTTAACGAGGTTGAAACGATATACATTAGTGTTTGCCACACAAGGTGAATAAGTTGTTGCAAGTTCAAATACTCTTTTGTATCTTTTTAAAAACTCTACCAAGCTCATGAGCAGATACAAATGTATCTTTAAGCTTATCCTTTAAAGAGTGTATTACCTCCGACTAAACGCTTTTCTCACCTAAAACACGCAAACTTTAAGTCGAGTATGCTTAACAGCATGCTTTACTTAAAATGTTTATTTTATGAACCAACTAACATTAATGTTTAATTACTTTTAATTAGTTAGATTTCATAATGTGATTGCACACTATTTTATGCAAGCAGCCACACGGGACACATTTCAAATTGAAATGACTGTTTTAATAAGTATAAACCAGTTTTTCATATATTTGAATGTATGCACAAGTGATATCCATTTAATCACTTGCATAAGTTCCTCGTCAATAAATCTTTCGTTGGCTCAATCAACAGCTGCTCAACGGGACGTATGCGCAATATGTCTATCGTCAGTCACGTGTTGGGCTGTCAATTACATTGAACTGACTGCCAAAAATATGCGAATGTACGCTAAATACGCGTAAAAATCAATTTCCTTACAATGACAGACAATTGCTGGCGCACTCAATCAATCATAATCAACTTTCGAGTACTTTCACTTAAAGTCCCTTTTTTAATTGTGCTCTTAGTGCTGTCACGTGCAAAGGTTTTGGGGTCAGCATTAGAAGGGTTCTCTTCTGCGACTATATGTATGTGTATAAAAGGCTTTTCGACTCATGCGAAAAGCAAAGGCAATAAATCTTTCAAGAAATAAGATTAAATTGAAACAAATGAGTTCACTTGTTTTCGGGGCACACGCGAAAGCGGCAAGATGCTGAGATTGATGAGGGCACAACGCAACCGAATGTGGATCAAAGTTACATGGCTTAATCATAGGACGAAGAAATAATTGCGAGTCTCGAAAACCAAAACTAAAAGCAAATAAATTAGCAGACGGAATTTGTTTTCCCTTGGGTGTGCTTTGATTTTGATTTTGCGAAATCGATAATTGTATTGTTTGGTTTTAATTTACTTATAACTCATAAATAATTGCTCATTCCTTCACTTCACCTGACATTGTTATGTAGTTATGTATCTTAATACAACAGGTAAGCAATTTCAACTAAAACAAGATTTTGACACTGTGAGCCTTGTCTAGTTATGAATAATTAGCGGTGTGAGCCAAAGCCGTTGGCTAATTTGCTTTATTTAATGCTCATTCAACGACGCTTGCACATTTTCACAGATTCCATACGTGTTGAATTATGTGACAATCCCCCAACTTCGTTTCCTTCCCTCTGCAAGCCCACATATAAGCCGTCGAGATTTCTGCTTGTGTGAGTTTTCCATTTACAACCATTTGACCGGAAGTGACCAGTCAGCACAATCGTGCCACACACCTTTCGACTCACTCACCCACTCTCCATCTTTCTCTCTCTCTCTCCCTCTATTTCTGGATGACCAGCATACTTTGCATACTGTGATGTGAGCTCCTTTTTTGGGCATGCCTAATCATCCATGGACATAAAAAGGCAAATGCCACACTAGATGTCATTGTGTCTGTAGCGTTAACAAGCGAAACGACTAGGTCAAAGTTCTTGTAGGAGGAGAGTACATTAAAGATATCGATCCAATTCGAATTTAGGCAATAAAAATTGAACATTGACTCTACTTTTTTTCTGCATCTTGCCGCATTTCCGTTAACGACGCTTCCATTTAATGCATGTGCCTTCCGTTCATTGCCGGATGTCCGGGCTTAGAAAACGGGCAGCAAACAGTTGGGTGGTTGAAGCCAATTTATGATTTTGATTAATGTTCTGGGCATTAGGTAAATGTTGCTGTCCATCAGCATAAACACAGCCTCCCCCCAGCTGGCTAATGTTTATTTGCATTTAATGTGTTGTGTTAAATTTTTTGTAACATTTTTGGTTTTTGTGGCACATAGTCATATATCATATTTACCACAACCACCGTAGTAGTAGTAGTAGTAAATGTATTGATTTATTTATTATTAATTTATACTAATTGATTGCTTTTGATTTGTGTGCGCTTAGCAGTCTCTAATTGTTTATTTTAACAGCCTGCCATAAAATTTGTTTTAACATCACAACACTCATTCACACACACATATATATTTATGCATAATAAACATATTTATAATCAAAATTTATTGCAAATCATGTTGGCAATAAAAATACATTAAGTGTTTAGTAAGATAAATGCTCAATCAACCTATAAAAATTGTAATTTATTCTGTAATAATAATGTTTGGGTTGAGATTTATTAAACTAAAGCTAAGGCCAGTTGATGAGAGAAAAAACATAACAAAATGTTAATATCTTTTACTTCTCTAAACTAATTCATTTCCACTATCAGTTTTTGTAACTCATACCCGTTGAATTCCAAATGTTTTAAGAACAAATTTAAATGGTTATGGAAGACTTATGTTAAGTTTTCCTATATGTGTTTAGTAAAAAGTTAACCAATAGCCTTGGTTTTTATCATGGTTTTACCCAATGTGTTAGTCGAATGTTTTTGTGTTTCCAGTTAACGTTTTTTTTTTTGGGATAGATGAGCACAAAAAAGGGACATGGCCATTGTTACAAATTTTTCCTATTTTGTCCAGGCAGCAAATTGCTGCCACTGCTCTTGATGTTTTCTTTCATGTCTATACTTTTTTTTGTGCTTTTTCATACTTCATCGGACTTTTTGCAATCTTCCATATTTGGCTGTCGTGTGCCTCAATTGGCTTTTATGCTCATTTCTATTTATGGGCGTGCCAGCATTAAAAAAAAGAAGTCAATTTAAGGGGGCGTGGCTTTGACAGGCGTTTCAAGAAGCCGAAAAATGCTGGCATTGCCAAAGAACACATGCACTTTTAGTTTTTTCGCATAAAACTACATTTAACCGTCGATTGTGCGCATAATTATTAAACTACGCTGCAGGCTTTCACTGCCCAAATAAACTTCATTAAAGATGTATTGCTCTAAGTGTTAATAAAGTCGAATTGAGAATGGATAACTAAAGCAGTAAGAAACAGCAACGAGTACATGACTATACAGTAAATTTAGTTTCTTTTGCTCACCCAGTCGATTAATCAAACAAATCAATAATTCAACAAATCAACATCTAGGACAAGTCTAACAGCCATCTGGTCCAGGCTTTCGATATTGTCCTTCTGCCTATTGCCTAGCAGTTAGCTGTTAGCTCAGGCATGGAAATCGAATCACTTGCAGTTTCACATCAATTTGCGCAATTTGCGATTTGCGACGTTGTATGCTTATAATTTGGCATGTTGAACAACATAAAGATACAATTTGTTTGAGGTTAAATCTTTGGTTTTGCTATTCTACTAACTTACCATCAACTTTTTCGGCAAACAATTAAATTAACTTATTTGGTTAAGTTAAAACACAAATTATGGCACCATTGTCAGCAATTAGTTTGGTTTGCTAATTATATGTTGATTTATTCCGGTGACAATGTAAAATTTAACTCCATCAAAATAATATACAAACTGTGGCAAAGGCCATTAATATGTGTATTGAATATAAATTCAAGTGCTTTTGCTTTGTGGTCCTTGATACCATTACGTTAAATATAGCAATGCAGAAGTAAAATCTTATCAAATCTATCACAAGTGTATTATGTTTTACTATTCTGTGATTCCAAGAATAATCAGTTTAAAATTCCAAGATGTTTAATGGCTCAATTAGCTATAAAAGAAGCTTTAGATTAATGAGACCAACGCTGCAGTACTGAACTTATTTTATGTTACAATTGCACCTGAAACTACAGAATGGAAAGTCACGGCAACTGTGTCAAGTGGTCGCTGAACGAAACGCGAAAGCTCCATCCAAGTTAAAAAGTAAGAAATCAATTCTAATGTACACTGGATAGGGGACCCTTATTTTCTGCAGCTGCGACATTCAATGCTGCACCTTCTGCTGTTGCTGTTGCTGCTGGTGCTGCTGCTGATGATGATAATGTTGCATGCGACTGAAATAATGATGCTGTTATGTATAACGTCGACTATTGTTTGTCGGGGGGTTGCCCACCCAACCCCATAGCCCAATCGCAAGCAACCGCTGACATGCAAATACTTGCAAATTTATGCAACATTTACCTGAGCGAACGTTGTAAGTCGAATTGAATACACACAGGCGCACTGCATACATATTTGTACATATATATATATATGTACTTGCGATGATGGCATTATAGTTAAAGTTGAGCGAGGACTTGCGTGGTCTGCCTCGGGGCAAGTATCAATCGGCTTACAGTGGTGCAGTTAAAAGCACATGATATTCCTGTTTCTACTTATGCGGATGATGTGGCTGGTGGAGCGCTGCTTAAAGGTTCTTATTTTATTGTCCGGCATGTTAAATGTATTTTGCAACATTACGTATACGCATTCGGGCAAGGTCATACGAAAAGGTGCGCACTGATTGCACAGCAAACAAACAGCAATAACAGCACATGCTCAAGTGCTTTTACATAATTCAACAAATTAAGCCGACGGGCAATTATTTTGCTGCTTGATTATGTGGCCAAGGCCGCACAGTGGACCAAAGTGCAGACAGTTTGATACCCACAACAATCCATTAGCATAAATAATAAGCTTATTACGACCAACATCGAACTATGATAGACTTCACATACTCGAAGCATTCTAGTTGGCTATATGTATTTGCTCCTAGTGTACCATTGTTGGGTAATAGATAATTAATCTACAAAAGCAACGCCCATTTCAATTGAATTCACTTTGGCTTCCTTAGCATCTATTACCATTTGAATACAATCGAAATTGCGGCCATGTTTGATAGACTCGTTTCCACGAAACGGTCGCAATTGCCGGCCAATTGAATTTACGCCGATGCTAGGCCCCAATGGCCAAGCGCAGTGAGCGAAGGCTTCCAATTTACGGCATAGCAATTTCAATGGGTTAAACAGACACCACTGAGAACCGCCCATGGGGAAAATGTTTGACGTTGGAGTTTGCATGGAGTTTCATTGATTTTCAATTTGTGTTGCGGTACGTGAAGTTCTTCTGCTTCATTGGATTTTCCTGCTACACAGAGTGTTTGTATTTATCTAAGCGGGTAAACATCGAATCCATACTTATGCTGATGGCGGCCATTGCAAAGCATTGAAGCATGCCACTTCTAGAGGCAGAGCCCTATCAAAATCTATCTTGCCTGAGCTTTAGCGTAAATTGAAATAATGTAACCACACTCCAAATGCAAAGATCAATAGTAAGCTTAAACATACAGAATCAACTTAAGTTTGGCATATGTGCTCTGCATAGTAAGTACAATAATTTAGGAAGCTTAAGCTAACAAAATTCAATGTAATACAATGTGTATAAATCTTAAGTACATTAACTTTTGATTAAATAGTTCAAATAATGAATTATCTATCATTTTCAAATCAGTTCAAAACGAATATTAATATTCGATTATACTGAACTTTTCACAAATAAATACTTTACAGTGATTTACTGACCAATATCAATAAATTTAAAATAGTACCCGCTTCTTGGTAAGGGTGGATGTCAACTGACGCATTTATTTGCAATTTTTAATTGGTTGCCGCATTTAATTTCCGCTTTTGTTACCATCCAATGTATATATTGTGCAATATATTATGGAGTTCTCGCATATAATGCGCTGATAAATGCGTTTTGGTAAAAATAACGAGTAATTATGCAAAAGCAGCATTCACCATTAAATTCAATGTCCTTTTGTCCCTTTGCACAGCATTAAAGTGTCGCTAAAATGGTTCATTGAACGTCAATGAATCAATTTGACGCCCATATCGACTATTAAAGGCAACCATAAAAATTTAATTGAATTACGTGGCGTGCAGAGTGTTCAGTTATTACATAACGTATGAACTTTTTTTAAATTAATAACTGTGCCACTTCGCTGCTAGCAAAACTGAGAAAAGTGCAACAAACTGTCTATGCAAACGAATTAAAAACTAGTGTGGATTTAATCAAAACATTATTTGTATTATCCGTTGAGTGTAGCATAATAAATTATATATTTATTTGTGGTTATGCTTGTTTCCATTAGACTTGAAGCAAAGTTCTTTGAATTCCTGCCAGTAATAAACATAAAATTTAATTTTCCTTATCCTTTTTCGATCCAAATAACCAAAGGAATCAATTGACAATGGACTTTCTACTTGACTGACAGTTGCAAAAAAATGTATGAAAGCAATTCTTGTTTTTTCTTTGTCATCTTTTTCAATTTTCGTTGTTTGCCATTGCTTCTTCTTCTGCTGTTTACCCTTCACTGAGCAGACAGCGGAACGATAAAGAGTTCCAGCAACTTTTAGTTTCGATAGTTTTCCATATTTTCATTGTAGGTCAAGAACGAAGGACATCACCCTTTCTGCCCTAGGCCCAGAGACGGCCTCAATTACGAGACTGAGCACAAATCATTAAACAAAATAATAATTTCCGCAAGGGACAAGCGAAATACCGGAATAGGACCGGAATCAAGGAGCCGGGCAGTCCATAGAGAATGAAGACGAGGACAAGTACGACAAATTATGGACAAAACAAAGGACACACACACATAGTGCGAATGCACAAACATAACAAACGCATGATGGGGCTGTGCCACACACACACGCACACACCCACACAGACACACCCATATGGCAATCAAGCAGGCTGGTCCCGAGAAAGAGTGAGACCTGGAACTGAACAAATACCAAATGTCAAGTGCAGAGCGTTAAATTGTCGCAATGTGTGTGGGAAAGGTAAAAAGGGATGCTGTGTAGAGAACTAACAGGCTGACCTCTCGGCCCTTGCCTTGGAAATCACTTTAAAATTTCTCAACATAAATAAAAGTAGCTGCCTCTTTCTCTCACTTTGCTGGGCGTCGTGCCCATTCAGTGGTCCAACGCCCCATTTGTTAAGGTCCCATACAGCAAATGGTTTGAGTCCAAAATTTTTTGAGAGTAAAAATGAAAATTGTCAAAATGTGAATTTGTGAAAAGTGGCTACCTAGTGAAAAATGTTTTAAACTTTGCTAATAATTTGCATACTTTTCGGCGCGCTGTATAAAACTTTTGCTTCTCAAGTTTCCCATTTCTCATATCTCACTTTTCACTCGCTCTACATTCGCTCTCCCTCTCTCACTCACTCTTTGTCACTTCTTTGACTGGCATGCACGCACATTGCCCAGCCAGATGCTGCTCCTGCTGCTAAAAAGCAACGCGTCCCATCAGCAGTTGTTGGATGCTTGGCACTACTGAAATTAGAACGCGCGAGAGCATTAAATTTTCACACTTTTCGCAAAGCGCAAACAAAATAAACGTGCACGCAAACTTAAAGGCACGCCACCGAGCCCAACCCAGTGCAGCTCTGTTTTGCGAGCAATGCCGCATGCCAACAACCGCAAAAGCCACAAAAAGTTGCACGAATGCAAAAATGTGACATAAAAAAAGGGAAGCAAAACTGCTTCTCAAAAGCGAGTATTTTCCTGGTCTTTTTCCCTACGTTCCGGTTACCATTCGCCTGTTTCACGCAGTGGACAGTTTGCCAGAAGCTGTCGGATGTTGTCGCCCTTCAGCTCCAGCTCTCCAACTATGACTTCACACTGTAGCATCAACAACTCAACCCATTTCGTTGCTTTCCACTTTCGCGGCATTCACGCCTTCTTCATCTCTATCTTCTTTTTTTTTGGTAAGAACAACAACAAAAGCAAGTTGGAGTTGCAACCCCTTTCATCCGTTGGCCACATAACAGCGGTACTTATCCTACTTGTCAGTTTGCGTGTGGTCGAGCAGCGAGTGGCCTTTTCAGCTTGTTGATTCATCACGGTGGAGGATACAATTAGCAGCACTTTCAACGATAACAATGCCGAGAACTAAACTGACGGAGCTTTTTTTAAAAAAAATATTGACTTCATTTTAACAAAGCATGTTCAATACTAAATAAAGTTATTGGTCAATTTTGGAAAGAACTTAAATTGCTTTTGGGTGAAGGTGTCTATGATTTAATTTATTTTGTAAAGCAATAAGGAGATTGTAAGGCAATAAACTGAAAAGAGAACTGCTTCAACTAAAAGTTGTGGCAAGTACCAGAATATTCCTCTTCAGCTCTTTGCAAAATTAAACGAACGTTGTACATATTCGAGAATGTGTTTGCTATTTGCTGGGTAAATAAAACTGAAAACAAATGAATACAAATGTGAAATAAACTAAGTTCTGTGCAAAACGAGCAGAAATGGACGCTGCAGTCGCTTCACAAGTATTGCAGGGAGTTGAAAGGATGGGGCAAGGACCAGCAAGCTCTGTGAAAATTGCAACTGAATTTTGTTGCTGTAGCGGTGGTACTGGTGCCGCTATAACAGCTGTTATTGTTTGATATTTTCCATGCGCATCTTTGCTTGTGGGCAACAACCATGGCACAGGGAAAACAAAGAGCCAAAACTAAGAGACTCGGCCAAGTCATTAATGGAAATGTACTGCAGTTGGGGCTAGTGGCAACAAACAAGCAGCTGATGCTGCCCAAACTCTAGTTGTTCACATTGGCATTACCCATGCGCCATAAAAGCCAGCACAAAATGGAGAAAAGCAGTTAAGCATAAGCCGCAGCATTCCAAGGAAAAAAAATTATATCATGTCCTTTAAGTTCAGTGTGTTTTTTTAGTTTCTGTGTTCAGGAAATCTAAAACTGGCAAGAAAGAAAAAAACAGAGACAGAGAGTTTGCTATTTTTCATTTTGTGTTTGCTTATGATTATGCAAACCTGGTGTGGACATTATACTGATTTCTAGTTGCTGCAGCTAACCAACATTTTCTTACCTGATGTTGAATGCGATTTGAAGTAGGTTTGCAGAGAACCAGCTGGAAGAGGACAAAGTATTTCTTTGTGTTTGTTTATGCAAACTCATTTGACTGTAGAAACAAAGACAAGGTAACGCAATGAATTCCTAAGTTTTTGTAATCCACATACAATGTGATGAGGCAAAAGAGAATGAGAAAAGGCAATACAATTTCAAAAACAATTCACATTTCAATTATGAATGTATAAAATTGCATTATAAAATGCAATCGCATTAGAAAATGTAAATTTTATACGAAACTTTTGTGAACACATAGCCATGTCGAAGGTTAAACTTGCCAAACAAACAAAACTAATCGAATTGCAACATTTGATATTTCATTATGAATCAGTTTCATAAATTGGCAATTATTTCTGTGTGTCTTTGCAGATGGTCAAGGTCTAAAAAGCTATGGCTTTAACTGAACGTTAAGTGAATAAAATATATTATATTAGTATATTATATAGTTTGTATTGCACATAAAAACGGATTTGTGTTTTAATTACGTTCTTAAATATATGAGAACAGAAATTTAACTAATTTTAAAAATTTATAATTAAATTCCTAAAAGCTAAAAAAGGTAATTTTCACATATAACACGTATAATTAATTAAAAATAAATAAACTTTTTCATACAACATGTATAGATGAAAAAATATATGTTAAGTAATCCAAAATATTCAAATACACTTTATATACATTTTCAGTATTAAAGTCATTTCGGTTTTTTCAGTTTTTCAACAATAAATTCAATACAAATATATATAAAAAGTCTCAATTTATTTTCATAATTCTCTTGAAGCCATATTTCTTATTTAGGGGAAAGGGAATCCTCGTTTTACACGCTTTTCATGCAGAGTATACAAATGGCAGGTGTACCAAAGCCCAGAACCAAATACAAGTGTAAAACAAAGTTAAGCAAACAAACCAAACCCGAAATGATTTGCAGTTTCACATAACTGACATAGTTTGACGAATTTGCCAACAGAGAAAGGGAGAGCGAGAGAGTGTGTGTACCACAGATAGTAAAGTTAAAGTTTGAATACGATGTGGGCGCTTTTAGAATGGACTTTGATTTGGTTTCGTGCCAAAGCAATGCAAATGGATTTCAAGCAGTTTACTTTCAATGCTAATAACAAACCTGTCGAATGCAAACCGATTGGATTAAACTACTTTGAAAATACAACCACATTTACAGCATAGCAGAGAAACAGATGAAAATGTTCTGAATATGGTTCTGAGTAGGTCAGCAAAAACTAAGTAAAGGTAAAACTGCTTAAAGTGCCAAAAACTAGACAACAGAAATGATGATGCAGCTTCGTACATTTTTGTACACTTTCATTGTGGTTTCACTATCGAGTTCTTTGCCAACACGACTTGAAACTTACAAAACGAATAAACAAAAACAAAAATTGTTGCTGCCTAAAACTTTGCCTCAATTTATGTAGCAGGAGTGCTCTGCATAGACCACAAACAACCACATTTTCGGCAGGTTAACAAAAGGCACAGAGTGCAAACGCATTTCCATGTTGCCAGGGGATTCGTATGTATTCAAATGTTCTGTTTTTGAAGCCCACATTTGCTGGCCCATTCTTACTTATTTTTTCGGTTAGGCCCTGAGCATTGCAGAGGTGTAGCGGGTGCCTGAAAGTAGCACACATATCCAGGATGGGTGGCATCATAAAAATAAATGAAAAAGGTCACTTTGTATTGGTTGTGAGACAATTTAACACAGGCAAATGTGTGTGCAACTGTAATTTGTGTGCCGTTCTTGCCAGCAGCATCAAATACCCCCCCAAACGACCCACTCAAACAGCAAACACACACATATACACAATATACATATGTGGCACATAGTAAATAGTTTCTGCTTGGGCTCGCTCCTGAAGATGGTCTGGAAAGGGAAAACTGTTGGGGTAGCATTATTTTGCTTTTACTGTTGCTCTATTTTGTTTGTGTGGGCAAAGTGTTTATGTACCAGCAGCTTGTTGTTGGCTTTTCATTTGTTGTCCTCACATACGAATACATAAACAAGAACACCAACTCTCACACACACACACATTTAATCCACAACAAAGCCCACACACATGTGGCCAAATGAACATGTTAAGTTTTCAACAGCTATAAATTATTTCTTTAACAGCCTCTCTGCCCCTCGGCTATTTTTTTCTATACGTTAAACGATCCTAAATGAATATAATTTATTGTGGTTATTACGATGGGCATAGGCAACCGCCATATTTGCCTGCCCCACCCAGAAACAGTAATGCAATCTAGCCTCTCAACTGGCATACTTTATAGTATCTGTCTGTACATAGTCATAAACTTTCTGCTAATGCGATTACACTTGAAATAAAAAATATTGCTTTTTGTGGCTATCCGGCCACTTGATACCACCTCCAACAAGCAGTAGACTATAAACCACAGCAATAATAATTATCGATAATAATTATTATTTTGTGCAGCTTACATTGGACTCGTCACCTGAAAATTGGCTCAGGCACTGGCAAGTAAACTTGACAATAATTGTATTAAAATATATATTAGCACTTTAAATACTTTAAAGGAAGACGGTGCATAATTTCAGTAGGTGTGCGGTGCTGGTGGTATAGTATGTACGGTGCCGTCCAAGGTTTTATCAATAACAGGTCGGTATTTGATTGTTGCACATCCTTCGTCACCCTCCGCAAAGGTTAAAGTATGCTTACGCCAAAGATCCGCAAAATCTCTCCTTTCCTGAACTTCAAGGGGTTTGCTGTAATCGTACTCATCCACACGTTCCTTAAAATCCTCACGAGCATGCGATCCCCGCGACTCCTTACGATTCTCCATGCCGGTAACAATATGCACAGCATTAGACAACATATTTTGCAACTCCAAAGTCTCTACGAGATCTGTATTCCATACCATTGTTCTGTCTGTCACTTTGTCCATCAGCATTGCGTAACCTTTTAAAGTTATCCATGGTCTCATCAGTGGCATCATCGCACACAGCGGGCGGTGTATCACCCGGGCAGCTGTTGGATGTAATATCGACAGAACAGGAACGGCCAAAGACAATCAAATCGAGCAGCGAATTGGCACCCAATCGATTGGCACCGTGCACCGAAGCACAAGAAGTCTCTCCACAGGCGTAGAGACCTTTGATAATAAGCTCCTCCTCGTCATCATCTACAGAGAGAACGCGACCCATGAAGTCGGTGGGTACACCACCCATATTGTAATGCACAGTGGGCAACAGTACGAAATAATCTACGTGGTAGTGACAGAAATCACTATACTTCAGTGTCTGGCCATAGAGCGTGTGTATCAAAGCGTGTCCAGTGCGATCTGCCACGCCACAGGCGCGTTTTGCTAATCCTCCTTTGCCGTAGTCCAGTGTTCGGCCGCCAAAAGGACGCTGATATATCTTACCACCCTGCCTGCGTGAGAAAGGCATTCCAAACTGGTCAAGCTCATAAATAGCTTCCTCCGCCCCACGGAACTTGTAATGGATGGCATTCTGATCGCCCAGCCAGTCACTGCCCTTGACCCTATCATAGAAGTGGTATCATCCTGATCCATGTTGCTTCAATGCGGCATTCACACCTCCTTGTGCGGCCACAGTTTGCGAACGTGTGGGAAACCATTGCAGTCTTAAAACCACGCCGCGCCAGCTCGAAGCCAGCTCGCATTCCAGCACCCCCAGCTCCAATCGCAATTGCATCGTATTTGTGATCTTTCATCTCATAGTCTGCATCACAATCGCGGAGTTGCTTGGACACGTGAAAGGAACGGTTTGAGTTTCGGAAACAGCCTTCAATTACTTTTTGCACTTTAAATAAGTGCATTTATTAATGCTTCTACAAATTTGTAATGTGTACTTTCTGAGTAGTTAACGGTGTCATTATATTAATTAAAAAACTTTTTGTAAATAAAATCCATATATTTTATTTAAATTTAGGTTGTCAATAAGTGAGCTTTGAATGCTTTAACTTGAACTTTAATGCTTTTAAAGTAAACAAATTATGCTATGAAAGCGTAGATTTATTTTTGGATTAGTGTTAGTGATAAGATTGATTAAAAGCAAGTTACTCTAATAATAACAAGTAAATCTATATTAATTTCACGACAAATATAATTCGTTTAACATTTTTTAGGTATAAACGTTTGGTTGGACTTCAACTTTGCAAGATCATATTGTTTTTTCAGCTGTTGTTTGTTAGGTAACACTATAGCTAGTAATAGGTAGTACTAGTTAGCGACGTCATCTTCTAGCCATTGGAATAGCTAAAAGCTAGATATTTCCACGAAAAATCCTCACAGCGGCAAGTAGAACGAACACAAAGAGGATGGCAAACGGCGATGGCTGCAAACAGTTGATAGCCATGGCAAACAGCAAACGGGGTCTGCGATCGGTAAGGGGCGGCTCAGTCGGCGTTTATGCCCATGTCGGACTATATGTAAACATACTTAAGAGATACGATAACTACGAACACGAATTACACCGCTTTTTAGCCCAGCCAGAGACGAGGGCACAGCAACAACACCATGTACTCTAAACAAACGAAATATGCAAATGTGGTCTTCTATTAGCAAATACACAAAGTAGACGGGCAACAAAACACAGTAGGTACATACACACATAGATATGGGAAGGCAGGTCCTAGGCAGCGCCAGGGGCAGAGACAGAGGCGATAAACGAAAGACTTGGAACACGAACTCGAACTTGAACTTGGGCTATCTAGCTCATTGGATATTCCCGACGGCAGTTCGGCAGCTCGGCAGCTAATTGCACTCGGCCTGCTACAAAGGATACTTGTGTGTTTATTTGTGTGTGTCTTGTCCTTTGTAAGACCGCTCTGCCGTTCTGCCTGGACAACGAGTACAAGCGTTTGTGCATTTCCGTATGTTTGGTTTATGAGTTTACAACCTCAGCCTAATTGAGGCGGGGAAATTCGCTTAGGCCGCCCATAAACTTGAATTGTTTGTAAACACAAGCAGAAAGGATTCGCCATAAACTGACACAAAACGCTCCTACAATACGGTGTGGTAAATATTTAGGGCAAGGTCACGACCAAAATGCATTGAGCTTGTCTTTTCCAAGTAAGGCCAGCCACGAGACCGAAAGCCTTTCCTTCCGATGAAATGTTCACATCAGTTTGTTAATGAAACTGCGTCAGACCCGCGACAGTTACCAGGAGCAGCGAAATGAGGTAACCCATTAATTGTATTCCCGTTGTAAACGATACAGCGTCTAATGAATTTGATTTGTTATGTGCTGTCTATGGTCTTAGATATGGTATGCTTACATTGCATTTTCCCATATGATTTCTATTTCTTGTTTTTATTCCATCTCATAGTATATTGATTCTTCTCATTAACTCGACTGTACCACCAAACCGTAGGCCCTTTGACGTGCCAGTGCCTCTGTTCGGCTTTCAGTGCCACAGTCCGATCAATATTTTCCCCAAACCCCCAGACCAACAGTGGCGGTCCATTGACACGCGGCGGCTTTGACTTAAGAAAGAGAAATACATCATAGATCGAATCGTTTCGATAGTACCTCAAAAGATAGCACAGAAACAGCGCGTGATCTTAAAAATGTACACCCATGTAAATAATTTAAATCAAAAATCATACAAATATGTTTGCCATTTGAAATCTAACTTGCTTCAAAAGGAATTTATAGACACTGTGGGAAAACTTACATTATTCATATCAATTTTATGATGATACATTTATTCAAAGTGAAGTTATATTAACTTCTATCGAGTATATATTTCATTCAATTTCAATTGGATGATGTGGTGTTGAGCTTAAACTTAAACAATATTATTATTACAATTTTCAAAATCTACTCACACAAATAAATTAAAATACTTAAAATAAAACCGTATATGCACATAACTAACTTAAATAAAATGGTTTTAACTTTAGTTTCAATGTCTTTAAGTCAAACTTGAATCAACAGAGATTTTAAATCTTTTCTGTAACAGTTATACTCGGCAATCATATCAAAATGAATACACCTTTATAGTTTGGTATGTTAACCCCAACTTTCAGCTCCGCCCCGAATTGTTGTCTATACATATGTATGTATTTATTTCGGCCAGTATGTGTTTTGGTCTACATAAATGCTTTGTGGTTAAATGTAAACAGCTCAAAATTCAGCTGAAATACTGAACACCACAAAAAGAAGTGTGTAGAGAAAAATGTTTAGAGCGGCAAACCAGTTTTAGTTAGTACAACAAAACACAGGCCAACAACAAACAAAACGACGTGGAAAAACATACAAAGTTTTAATTGGTTGCGCAAACAAAAACACAAAACAAGCGTCTAAACAACTCGAAGCCACTCAGTCGGCGGTCACAACGTTTGCATGAAGATCCAACATGGCTAACTTGGGTGTTTGGATATCAGTTTTGATTTCGTAATTCGTTAAAAAACACCTTGCACTTAATAACTGGCGCATGCAAAGCTTCAATAGATAGAGACAGAAAGACAGGACTTATTTTAAGCCATGTACACTTTGATGTGCTAGGAGGCCAGGCGGCAATCACGTTTTAAAACGAACGCATTGAACGATCGACTTACTCATGTGCTCATGAATGATATTCAAAATCGAAAACCAGAAACCTGAAACTAAGTCTGCTTTCGACCCTACCTGCCTGCCTGTCCGCCTGTCTGCTTGCCGGTCGTGTCCAAAGCGATGGCGGGCTATGAGATTGAGCGAGAGGTGTGTGCTGTCTACTCACGCTTACCTGTTAGAAGGTGTGGCTAAGCCAGTTTGCGCCACGATCGTGATTCATTGCAAGTGCGAGCGAGTGCGACGGCAAGAGTGTTGTCAGTCATCGTCAATGGCTAAGAAAGAGTTGAGTATCAGCCATTGAGCCAAATGTGCAAACAAGATGGCAAGTCGGCCAAAACAAGAGAAATAGAGGTACAAGCGTTGAACGCTAGCCGACAGCTAAAAAGCAAGCACGGCTTGTGATGGTTGAACAAATTAGCACCGATCGTCAATCATTAGCTGGGGAACGGTGGCAACGCAAACAACAAACGCACTCGACGGCGTCCCGAAAATCCACGACTACAACGACGGAAAACTCGAAAAGTCTTACAGACAAAATAATACAAAATAAACTCGGCGCTGAACGTTGAGCGATTTTTCCTCTTAGTGCCTGCCAAATCGGTATCGGTAAACTTGCATACGTGTTAAGTGTAAAACAAAACTGATTCAAAAAAAAAAAAGTTTTAATAAACCATCTGTTAAATATAACTAAAGTGATTGTTCTGGAGTGTGTCTAAGTGCGTGATCAAAGCATTACATATCAACTTTGATATCAATTATTAAAAGGATTACCAAATAAAAACTCTGCCGGTTTGAGCCGGTAAATAAATATATATCAAAATTTGTAAGTTTGCTATTTGGCTAATTTCATTTATCTATGTGTATGTAAATGTGTAATAAAAGTCTTAAGCTTTATTTAGTCGATTATTAAATGCTGGATATGCTTAATAGAAGTTTGTAAGGTTTCTATTACTAACTTCTGACAATTTATACAAATTTATACATACAAAAAACTTGATTTTATCTTTGTAACTGTCTCAGAGTTAAGGAACGAAGGCTGTGAAAATAAAAGTCTGATTTCCAGTTGACTACTTATTGCCATTATGGCATTTTGGTACGTTATTTGTATTTTCTAATCAAAAATAATATGCATCAATATACAAATAAATTATGTTTAACTTAGTAATTGTTCAAACAATAATTAAATATTTGCTTAAGATACACTTTAATCCAAATCGTATTAACATTTACTTAACTCAAAATGGTTTTCACAAGTACTTAAACTGTGACAAGCTCTACGAGTCATTTCTATTTCAATTTTAAAACAGTTTAAATAAACATAAGTTTAGCTTGTCATCCTGTTTACAGTAACTGCTTAAATTCTAATGATGACAGGCCTCTTTTCATTGTCATATTAAATTTGCTGTTAATTCATATTTTCCTATTCATATGCATATATATATATTTTTAGAGATGGCTTTAATTTTATGCAAATTTTCAATTGGCAAGCCCATTTAAGCCAACGTGTGAAAACCAAACATTCAACATCTAAACTAAAAACTTAACCAAAAAAAAAAACAAAAAAAAAACACAGCGTTGAAAATTACAAAACACCAATTTTGACACCCCAAAATCCATTCAACACTTCTACAGCAAGTGACAAAAACTGTTATTAATGATCCTAATAATAACTCTTATCATATAAAACAGCAGTAGCCCACGCGACACTCTGGCTCCGTAACGCAGTCGGGGCCTAGCAAAAATGTTCACACGCAAATTAGGAGGGACATAAGAATTTGCTGCTGCCAACATTGCCGCAGGCATTTTAATCGGCCACGGCAGCAGCAGCAGCAGCAACAACAACTGCGGGTAGCCCCAGCAGAGCAGAGTATACAATTGGCCAACTTAGAGCTATGCCAACCAATTACGACGCATGTGAAAATTATCCTATTAAATACAAATCAAAAGAACCAAGGAATTTTCACCCTCGCTATAATAGCAGCAGCAGCAGCCGGTGCTTCCCCTCAATCCCCTACACCCTTCTGCCATCGCACAACATTGTGCTTCCGAGTTTAGTACTTGACAAATGCTTACTAATTAATTACAGTTTGTACAAAATTTTAGTATGCGTCTCATAAAGTGCGTTTATCAACGCCAGTTGGCCAAGCGTGAAGTGTGCAGAAAACAAAAGTGTGACAATATATTTTTTGGACTGCCACGCCCACCTATCTACCGACTAACTTACTTCTAAGGAACTGTGACCTGGGTTCAGTTTGAACCTGTCGTCATAGTGTGACATGCCATGAAATCTGATCCATAGACAGAAGCTAAATTTAAATTTGGTTTATTTTCATGTAAAGTGATGTGTGAAATTTAGCAAATCGTTTTAATCGCCACCGATAAGCTGTCAGTTGGAACGTCAATGCCACCCGCCAGCGGCAGAGTTAAGAGTTAGCGCATATCCTGATCAGGTGTGAAATGCAAATCGCTTTGGGATATTCCTTTGTTATTATCACTATAACACACATTTGTATGTGCTTATGTGCCAAATATGGAAGATATCTTCGAGGTGCTACTAAAGCTACAGAAAGATACATTTTTTGTATAATATAAAACTAATAATAGATTATTTATAAAACAGTTGTTTAACTATGTTAATTTCGAATAAAACAAATTATGTTGCTAGTTTTAGAAACGATTTCAGTTCAGGGTCGAGATATTTAAATGATATTCAAATGAATGAATACCATCTCTAAAAGCCTTTTGCCATGAATCTCAAACATCAATAATAAATTGTAAATACCTACAGACAGAGAGTTTTATAGAAAATGGTCTGAGTAAACATCAATGTCACGAAATCATTCAAAAATCAACAACACAAAGTGGTTTGGGGGGAAAACGTCTACCCAACAGCGTCATGGCAGATATCAAACGTTAAAGTAAAAAGCACATAGATACACACACACACATGCACCCGTGTTCAAACAACATACAAAAACGGCTTTTCATTAGGCCCCTGTGATGGAGAGCATTGCAAACTGTTGTGGAATACACAACAAAACTTCCCAAAAACTTGTACATACGTTTGTATACGTATATTAACTATATATGTATGTATGGATAAACATACACAGGCGTTAGTTACATTGAAACATCTATGAATAGAAAATGTAATCATATAACATATTTAAATTAAGTATGAATTGGCATTTAGCTTTCAACAAGCACTTAAATACCATTAAAAATTATATTTGTCTTTAATGCATATTCGTTGTCAAGGTAAAATGTTTGTGTACAATCTCTATTGATTATGATTATCTGCGAATCCTCTCAGTGTCAAATAAGCGCATCACAATCTAATTAATTAATGGCCTTTGCATCAGCCAACCAGCTCAATCTCGATTAGAGTTACAAATACTCAGTTGAAGGCATTAAATTACATTTATGACGCATTTTATGATGACAAACTGTTTGAGATAAATCAAAACCAGTTCGAATAAACAGCGACAAGAATTTGGACCAAGTCGCATTAAACAATACATTCTAAACATATGTACATATCACATAAATACAACATTGAAACATCTGAAGTTGAACCATAAATATCCTAGCTCAGAGTTTTGGGGGTTAAATTCAGGTGCTGGCAGCACCGTCGGCATTTCACCTCCAATCTCGTATAACGCAATAAAAACAAACAAAACAATTAATACATTTTGTTAATTTATGATTACAAAACATTGCGAGAAACACTTTCAGTGCCAGACCAAAATTTAGACATCAGACCAGGCATATTTTAAGCGCATGTTGTGTTCTTTATTATTATTTTTTTTTTTGCTAGCCGCCGCTGCTGCTTTTACAATACAATCTGAGCACTGTGCCCGGGCTACGGCCGATCCGGAGTAAACAGAGGTGTTTGTTGCCGTTGCCAGAGCCATAAATAAAAAGGGTGCCCGCTGTTTATGGCCAGCCAGCCAGTCAGCCAGCGAGTTAGCCAGCATCCAAGTGAGTGTGCGAGGTTCATCGGAGTCTGAGAGTCAGAGTTTGAATTGGAGTCTCAGGCATGGGCAAGGCATAACTAAAGTGTGCAATATAATTAAAAGCCGACAACAGACTTTGGTCCGACCATTCTTCTAATGCGCCTGGGACCGTGCTGTAAAGTTATAAAGTGCTGGAATGATGCATCGTCGGCCAGCCAGGTCAAATGTCTTTGATGTAATTCCATTGTCAATTCACGAATACTGTATTTGAATAGCTCGAACTATGAAGTTGTAATGTTTAAGTAACTATTAACTAAAATTTAAAGTCTATTGCTTGTGTGTGGCTTATAAAAAGTTATTTGGACATGACTTGAATCAATATTTAGAAGAGTTTTTCTCAAATCGATATTTGAATCAGAAATTGTTCACAATTCTTTTACTATTCCTTCAACTATTTCCAACTTTAGAAGTTGATTATTTTTGATAATTTTAAACCCTGACTTGATTTTTCACAGCTTTAAAAATAAAGCAAGTACATTAAATACTTTTTATCCTTTCTCCGTCTTTTTATACAGTCAATTATTTGCTCCCTTTAGGCGCTTCATAAATGACTAAGACTATAAAAAGCGTTTTGCTAATAAGTGGTTTTCTTTTGTTTTACTTTCATTGTAGCCGTCATGACCACATCCCATATCTTATCCGCCGTGGATCCCACAACAGGTCTTAATGGCAATGTGGCTGCTGGTGGAGGTGGCGGTGGTAATGGAAGCGGCTCTCCCTCACCCCAACATGCGGTACATAATGGACATGGTCATGTTCATGGACATGGACATGGACATAGTTTAAGTGGTGTGGGTGGTGCAGTTGCAATGGCGGCGACAGGCGCTGTTGGTGGTGGCCATCGCATTGTCGGTGGTGCTGGCAGTCCCAATGAACTGGATCGCAATTTACGCGTCTCACTGGACGATCGAGAGCTGTGGCTGCGCTTTCAAAACCTGACCAACGAGATGATCGTCACCAAGAATGGCAGGTGAGTTAAATATTTTAGTTGCTGTTTGTTGGTATCTGCTTGGAGGCCCTTATGGTTGCAGTGAATAACGTGTTAAATGGAAGTTAACGTGGCCAACAAGATTTCGACTCTGGCGATTGCGGCGCATTTTGTTTTCCTATGCAAATTGGCAATGAGTTGTTGTTTTTTGTGCTTTTTGTTTTGCGTTTTGGTTTTTGCTGCATTGAGTTTTCATGTGGTGCTGTTTGCACCTTATAATGAAGCGTTAACGTTTCTATAGCTCCGCATATACAAATATATATATACATACATTATGTATGTACATATGTGGATATATGTGTATTTATTTACATGCAAGCGTTTGTCGAAATAAGTAAAAATATTTACCAATGTATCAGTGTATATGTGTATATACATACACATATGTATGTATGTATGCTTGTATGCGAAACGCGCTTAGAACTTGGTCTACACCGCCCCGTTGTCCGGTCTTGAACAGGTGCTAATTAACGCGGCCCGGCAACAGCCGCCATCTTGTACTAATTGTTGTGGAACAGTGCGCGGACGGCGCGTTTCAATATTTGTCCGAAACTGACATAGAACACCGACGGCGACGGCGGGATATTGTAGGCAAAAGGGAGAGGCTGAAAACCCATCCAAGTGGCTGCTGTTGCCACTCTGAATAAACGAATACAGCAGTATACAGGCCTCTAGTATTAAAAAGTAGAACCTGTGCAAGGGCGATGGAAAAAGGAAAAAAAAAATGCACCGAGAACAACAGCAAACGGAAAAGTTGAAAAAGGCAAAAAAAAACAAATGGAAAATATGGAAATGCTGTAGCATTCGTCCGGCTATTTGCCGTATAGAATATTCATTGCCTACAACTGTTTTATTCTAGCTGTGAAAATGCAGCCATTTCATTTGTGATCCTCTTTTATATTTTGTTTATTTTTATATTGTTTATTTTTTGCAGACGAATGTTTCCAGTTGTAAAAATCAGTGCCTCTGGCCTAGATCCGGCTGCCATGTATACGGTTCTATTGGAATTCGTTCAGGTTGACTCACATCGCTGGAAGTACGTCAATGGTGAATGGGTATGTATACATGGATACACATAAATCCTAAAGTGCGTTTACTGCTTGAGTTTTGACTAATAATGAAATCGATATATTTCATTTAATGTGTCAGAATTTTCATAACTATTAAAGAACTATTAAAATACGAAGCACAATTATAGTCAAATATAATGTGAGATAAGCAATCTTATGTTAATCAATTTGTGTAAATATTTTATTTGTAAAGTCATTGTTTGTACTGCAAAATAATTCAATAAAACAAAATTCTGCGTCTACGCTAGGATTAAACTATGACCACTTACTTTTTCGATAAAGTTTGCTTAATGCAACTAAAGTTGATTTGTTTATAATTATTATTAAGCATTTTTGGTAAATACTTAAAACTGACTTAACTCTTACTCATGATATAAAATTTAAGATAAATCAATAGACCTATTTGATTGGACTTCCGATATTATATATCTGATACCTACAATGAAGATTAAAATCTTAATAACATAATCTATTTAAAACACAGGTTCCCGGTGGCAAAGCAGAGGTCCCACCCTCAAATCCCATTTATGTACACCCCGAATCACCCAACTTCGGTGCTCATTGGATGAAAGAACCAATTTCGTTTGCGAAGGTTAAGCTAACAAACAAAACTAACGGCAACGGACAGGTAAATTGAAGATATTCCAGCTTAATTTGAATGCAGTCTGAAATGCTTTCCCGTTTAGATAATGTTAAATTCATTGCACAAGTACGAGCCACGGGTGCATCTGGTTCGAGTTGGTTCCGAGCAGCGTCACGTTGTGACATATCCCTTTCCGGAGACGCAGTTCATTGCAGTGACTGCCTATCAGAACGAAGAGGTGACCTCGCTGAAAATCAAGTACAATCCATTTGCTAAGGCCTTCCTAGATGCTAAGGAGCGTCCGGATACGCTATATCCACATGACACCCACTACGGCTGGCTGATACCACCTCCAAGTCATTATGCCAGTGCAGCAGTTGCTGCAGTTTCTGCTCCACCACCACCATTGCCTATGTCTCAATCGCACGCCCTTGTGTCATCACCTTCAGTTACATCCGCCTCGTCCACTTCGGCCGCTTTGTCTAGCAGCTGTGATCGCTACGGACGCACTTTGTCTACACGTAATCCAGCGCCTAATCGCTCAACACCCTACAGCCGTCCGAGAGTTGTCTCTGGTTCCGGCTCAAACGGCAGCGCTGGCAATGGCTCGTCTTCATCGCCACAGCCCCCGTCGGCTCCGCAGACACCCACCAGCCTGCAGTCGTCAATCGAGTCAGTTAGCACCAGTTCCAGCATTAACACAAACGCAAGCAGTGGTACTAGTGCTGGCTGCTACACCAGTTCCTACTCTCAGTCAGGCTTTATGCCTGTGGAGGGAAGCTCAACGGCTTCGGTGTTCTCGTATCCCAGCAGCTGGCAGAGCAACAGCAACTACTGGAGTTCAACAACTGTGCCCGGACCAATGCCCATGAATGTGTGCAGCAGTCGCAACATCTGTATGTACCACACATTACTCCACTTAGGCGCGGAAGCCCTAACACCAAGACTCTTTTCCTTCTTCTAGCCACACACAATTCACCCTCACCGACGAATGGTTCGCCCAGTTATACGACACCCTCGCCGGGATATACCATACACCATCTGACACCGCATGGCCATCAGTACAATATGAGCCAGTCAGATCTATATGCAAGTGGAGCCGCTGTCTCAGGCTCACCGCAGACCTACGGAGCACCTACACACCAAGTGTACCATCCTACGCCCACTTCCCCCACCCACCAGCTCTACACGAATGTGCTTAATGCACCCTCGGCCCTAAGCTATCCAACTAGCAGCTGGCACAATGGTTCCGGAGCCGAATATGGTCTTTATCAAAATGCAGCTGCTGCGTACTATCAGCCAGAGTATATACCGCTAGAGATTAGGTAAGTAACAAGGCGACAAGTTGAAACGCGAACTCTGCACTCATATCGCTAAAGTAGCTATCAATGATTCCACTCTCGAATCGCGACCTATGTATATTACAGCTATACCACCAACCATCCGCTCGAACCCGTGGAAGTCACAAAGACCCTGGATGAATCACAGACAGCCATGTACAAGCCAGCAGAAGAGCAGAGCTCCGTTATTACTCTAGAGTGCGCTAATGCCGGTTTAAAAACCTCACACAATGACAACAACGACATCAAGCTGGAACCCCTCGAACACAGTGTGGATCGGGGCTTAGTTCCTACCCATCCTGTGACCCTTCCCGTGCCTAGCCTACAGCCAACGGGCGTACCCACTTCCGTGGTGACTGCTGTTAGTGCAGATACTTGGACACCACTTACACCTCCGCAGAGCACCCTGCAATGATGACATAGAGAAATACAAAGCTATACAACAAGCACCGCCCCAGCCTTTAGACGCATGATTTCCGTTAATAGCTACTTGAATGGATTGAGCTAAGACCTTTTTAAGTGTAGTACCGCAGCTTGCAAAGTACACTATAGCAAATATTTGATTCTATAATATGTATCATATAATTATTATAACATGACTTCCATTACGTTTTTAATTAAATTAAACATAAATCTATTAATACTTCCAATTACAGTTCTTTAAAGAAACTCAAATGTTTGCTAACTAGCTACCATTTTACTCAGAAATGTCTTATCCACGTACATATACAATGGCCCAAAAGTTAAGAAACAATCCGAGCTGTTCGCATTAAGAGGCAAAAACAAAAACAGAAATAAACTTAGCGCGCTGTTTGCTTTAGCTTGACTATCAAAGGACCATTCAATTTGGACCGAAACTAGTTAGCAACTACTTTTGGGCACTCATGTTTTAAACAATAGAGCCTTCAAACGCAATCTAACCTTGCATGGGGGCTATCTGTGAAGCACTCTCCGGGTGGCTATCTGGCTACCAGCTTTGCAAACTGAAATTCATGAAAAGTCCAGAACATACACACAAAAATGCACCACAAAGCGACGTGACAATAATGAGTTGGATTGTGTGCACAGACATGCATATGTACTTGGATAAGTGTGTAAGCTGGCAAAGTTGAAAGTTGAAAATAACGGCCACTGAATGTGCCATCATTACACTTGCTGCATAACTAGACATACACAAGGTCCTTTTACAGGAGCGCAATTAAAAATACATGCCTGAGAATCATTACAAAGGAATTCATTTGCGCCTGTTGCTTGTAAAAAGGCGCCAGAGCAGAAAAGTGCCGTTAACGTTAACGTGAACGTTAAAATAAAAATGGAAATATGGAAGTTGAGAAGAACAGCTGCGGTTAAACACTTACCTGATAGTCCATTGAGTTGCCGTAGCCCATGTGATTGCACGAGCACGAACAATGCTTGATATGATGCTCCAACTCATCATCTAGGGTGGCATTGTGACCATAACAGGCAACAGCCAAATCCTGATGATATTTCACCTGCTCACGTCCCAAGCCCAAGCCCCGGACAGGCTCCCAATCACACTCCCTGTCCCGCTGTTGCTCGGCAAACTGATTTGCGGCCGTTGTTAGGCTCATCATGCCCAGTGGTTGACCAATAATCTGTTGCTGCTGCTGTTGCTGATAGTCAGAAGCAGGCGAAGGAACACTCTCACTCGTAGCGTTTGCTTCTAGGGAAGTGGATTTTAATATATGTTTGCCATTTGTGGATTGCGTTGAGCGATTTGGCTTGGGACTGGGACTGGGACTCTCTTGCGCTGTTAAAGTTAAGCTGGCGCCGCGTAAGAGCGAACGCTCAAAGCTTTTGGGCCTGTGAAAAGCTTCATAAGCAACAGTTTCGTCCTCGACATCACTCTGTGTGTTATGATAGCGCCTGACTGGTCCACCAGTTGCTGCTGCCGCTGTTGCCGTTGCCGTTGCGGTTGCGGTTGCTGTCATTGCCGTACTGGCGGCTGTCAACATTAGACTGAGACGCAGCAGCTCATTGGAGTCAGCCGGTGGCAGGGGCACACTGCATGATCCCGTCTCTGTGGCACTATCGTGAGCGTCGGCTTCAAGTGCATCTCCATTGGGCTCATCAGAGTTGTTTGAGTCTTGATCCAGCTGTTTTTGGAGTCGGGCACGCTGGCCAATAATTGAGGCGGCTGTAGAATTGGCGCCATATTTCCAATATGTCTTATTTGTGCCCACAATCCGTTGTAGTTGTGCATTTGTGGATGCCGTGGTAGAATGTGCTTGGCTTGCATTGTTCTGTTTCTGCTTCTGTCGCTCCAACTGATGTAGTGTCTTAAAGGTTTTGCGTACAGGTTGTGTATGGTGCAATGTGGCACAACGGCGCATTGGCGGTGGCGTATACACGGGTGAGACACTGTAGCTGTGCGAATGGCAGGATGGCGATAGCGAACCACTTGACTTGGCGCCCACCAAGCGTGCCTTGAGCTTCTTTCCAAAGCCAATACTACCACCGCCGCCTCCTCCACCTGTACGTGGCGATAAGGAGTAAGCCGAGAGGGAAAGCGCACGTGTAAACTTTAAGCGAGCGCTGCTTGCCACACTGCCTGCGGATTGACGCTGGGCTGCAATCAGCTGGCACTCATCGATGGTGGGCAGCTTGAGCAGATGTGGATGCAGTTGGGCATAGGATAGCGCCGGCTTGGCACTGCTTGTTGAACTGCAAATGCTGCCATTTTCAGGTCCACCTGTTGGCAACGGTGCCTCGAAAAGATTCTTTTGGCTAAGTGCCAGGAACTCTTTCTGTTCCTCCTCTTCGAGCGCTTTGAGCGCACGCAAATCCCATTCCCCAGATGTCATTGTCGATTATAAACACTTGCTACTCGTATCATCATTAAACATAATCACAGGCAATAATAACACTACAGTCCCTATACAGTATACTAATTCTGTCTAAGGACTTCGACAAGTTTCGCAATTTACCACTCACATTTTGAGCAACACGTTTATTTTAGTGCGCACAGCAAATATTCGTTACCGTTAGCACACAAGGTTATTGGCGCACTGAACACAGCCGAGAAGCAACACCGTTACTTTATAACGGCAATGCGAGCAACAAATGCCATCCACACGCTGAGTGGAACGTAAGTGACCTAGCTTAACATTTGAGTCAGTGTGTCGCTCTGTTAATCGCCATGCACTGAAAGAATGTGTTACAGCAAGGCTAGCTTTAAATGTAATACGTTAGATTTTCCTTAGTAAATTTGACAAAGAATAATATAAAAATTTTTGTTTTTTTTATACAATTAATGAATTTTACAGCAGTTTCTTTAAGACTACGGCAATTTGTGAGATACATCACATGAACTTTTTAAAGCCTCTGGTTTCCATTTATTAATTAAACACGTTTAATTTTATAAAAAAAAAAATCAATTTTTGTACCTGCTCCACAACGGTTCAAGGTTGCATAGTAAAAAGCCCTGGTTTCGCTTTTTTCAATCGGCTTGATTATGAAAGCGACACGTGCCACATAAAGTATTCCAAACTGCAGGCAGAACATGTGTGAAAAATTAATAGTTTGAATTTTGTGTGTGCCTTCGGCAATCTAAGGTGCATTCATATATAATTTCCGTAATTATTGAATAATCAACTAATAAGAATCACAAAAGGATATTTATGTATAATTGAAATGTTGTACACAAGATTAGACATATCCAGCCAGATATTCCTCTCGCGCATTGTTTAAATATCACCTGCTTTGTATACGTAATAACAAGTGTTAATGACGTAATGGCTGTCAGTATGAAACATATTATCTTACATTCATTCCGGTTCCAATTTTGCTGTCGGCAACATGACATGACGTTGCCGTTTTTGTTAATGTCAACGGTGTTACGAGGCACCTTCAGCGACAAGCACAAATACCCATCACCTCCCATACCTCCCACCCACCCATTAGTGACATTTGCTAACGTTACAATGGCCAGGCCATACGCACACACACACAAACACACACGAGTGGCATACAAAGGCATGAGCATGTTGCAAATACTTGCATGCTGTGCAAACTGCATTCACAAGGGGGCTCATCCTTCATCTTGATGTATGGCCATCACTTCTTAGCTGCTCTCACCGAATTGTGTTAATGAAATTCAAGTCCGTGCTGCAGATTTTATGCAACAAACACACATATAGTGTTTGTGTAAAATGTAATTCAAAACAAATAAAATTTATGGGATATGCATTAATAATGGATAAATAGAAACTAATGCTATAAATATTACTAAACTTTTACATAAAGCTAATCCCATAAGTATTGTAAAATAAAAGATATTTGTTTAATTTAACATTTGAATGTGAACTTAACATACAGTATTACCTTGAAAGGATTAGGTTAAAACCAACTTTATTTTGCTGCAGTCTTTGGGGTTTAAATCCAACATTATTTATTCATGTTCAGTGTGCTCGAATTAACATAAACAAAATGCATGTTCCATAATAATTAAAAATGAATGTTTGTTTTCGCAAATCATTAATGAATTGCACATCCATGTTTATTTAACCTGAATAGCGACCACAAAAGCGCAACATTTGTTTAATGATAGCATTTAATTGGATGCTATCTAGCTGTGGCAAGGACATTTAAAATACACATGAACATTATGTGAGCTGTTTGTGTTTTTCAAAACTGTGGTTCACATAAAATCAAATAATATAAAAAAAATATTATTTTGATAAATGCTTAATGCTTTCAACATTTATTTATGTATATTTTTATTATGGCAAAAGTAAGCAAACTTTTCAACTAATATTCATAACGAAATCCCTAATAAGAAATTCATTCATAAGACACTATGCAACTTAAGCTCATACCACATAAATAACATTAAACTATTTTTTAATACAAATTGTGATTTTGTTGCAAGTTCTTCCTCTAAGTTGCTGCTTGCACTTTTGTTCTGCTGCCCAATGACTCGAGAATATTCTCAGTTTCCATATTTGATTTATTAGCCTACTTAAACATAAAAGACTGAAAAAATTATATAGCAAATTCCAACCAAACACAAAAAACACAAAAACAAAAAAAAATTATGCAACTTAATTTGAGCAAGCCACAAATTTTCGTTGCAATGTACATTGTCACAAGGCTGCTTCGGTTGCTGCTGTTGTTGCTGTCGCTGCCGCCGGCAAGCCATAAATTTAGCTACTGAAACACCCAAACACCCTCCTTCCCAAACCCAGCTAATGCTACTGTATTTGTGTACAGGCATTTTGGGAGGGGCCAAGAGACGCCCACACACACACCCACACAAGGAAATACAGAGCGTTTGGGTAAAGTTTTGTGCGGCAGAGCCACAAGCACAGGCCGGATGGCAAAAGTCTAGATCAGAAACAAGCTGCTGCCAGGCAAAGCCAAAAGTTGCAACAAGCGACCGTCAGTGCCACGATTACAGGAGGGCCAGGGTCATGAAACGACGGCTTGAGGTTGACATTTAGGGTTGACTGGGGGTTTGATGGGGGCACGGGCAGCAAAAGAAATAGGTTCATGCGCCTGTTGCGGCGTTGCATTTAATTTCATTCATGGCAACGTTCAACATAAACGAGCCAAAATCGAATCGACTTCTGAAGAGGCCGATACACACTCATACATATACATATACGATATGTAGCAAACTTTTTTGTATACCCTTTATCCCCCCACCACTACTGCTACGCGTACTCGTATGGCAGTAGTGAAAAATCAAAAGCATACTTTTCGGCGCCGAGCCAAAAGTCCAGGCAAAACAACAATACAACGCAAGCACGGCAAGTACGACAAAAGTTATTGAATTGAAATTCAGTTTCGGTTTGAAGACAACACACAAGCGGCCCTTTGTTACATTTCACTTCCTTTTTTTGCCACTTCACTTATAAACTTCAACAGAGAAAACACAGACACAAACAAAAAGGTATGTGGCAAGTGTGACTTGGTTAGTTTCTCTAGCTTTATATGATCTCCCTTAAACTCTCTTCTGCTAAAGGCCAATTAATAAAGTTTTCATAAGTTAAAATCCAAGTAAGCTGAACATACAACATACATAAATATATATTTTTCTTTTTGTAATCAGTCACATTGAGTTTTCCTAAAGAATGTCGCGTCGTCAGCAGGAAATCCAACGCATTGAGCGTGAAGTCAAGGCCAATTTGCCGCATCGCACCTTTCGCGAGATCACCTTTGATAGGGAACTGATAAAGAAGAGCATTGTGCCGCTGAGTTTCATTGAGGCACGTCGAGATCGTGGTCCCATCTATGATGCCCTACAAGCTGAACTGCGTCACGAAGGTTGCCAAATGATGCCAGAGTTTGTGCGTTGTCTGGCCGAAAAGGAGAATGCTTTATTCGAGTCCTTGAGCATACGTGCGCGTATCATTGACGATCGTCAACTGCTGATCAAGATGATTGAGAAGATGAAACAAGCCGAGCTGGCTGTGATCAAGAAGAAAACGAAAGGACTCAAGGAGTGCTTCACGCTCTTCTATGAGACGCTGCTTCTTCTCGAACCATATCGCCTGAAGTATGAGTATGCTCTGAATGCGGTCATGGAGCAAATTGTCTCCCTGTGCCACAACATTGAGGGCGAGGAGCGTGATGCTGCCGAGATGATTGCTCGCATCTATCATAGATATGCCTTGTTCCTGGAACGCATTGGACAGCGTGTGAATGCGATTACCTATCTGAAGACTACGCTCGAGCTGGTTCGTGGCCATATGTGGCTGTCGGAGCCGGAGATGGGCTCATCCAGTCCCATTCTACATGCTCGAGTTGCACAGCAGCTGGCCGAACAAATGCTGCTCTATGGTCGCCAAATAGTGCGTCAACAACCCGAGGAGGCAGTTGACACGGCCAGAAAAGCAACCGTTCTAATTGCAGAGAGTAAGTTTGTGGAATAAGTAAGATAAATTGCGTTTGCAATTGTTCAACATTTCGTGTTGCAGTTGGTCGTGAGAAGAACTTGGACATATTCTGCGACACATTTCTGGAGCGAGCTTTCTTTCTGATGGAGGGCAATAAATATCATGCTGCCCAACAATGCCTCGAACTGCTTAGGCCACAGATAACCGCATGCACCGAGTACAAATTTGTTAAGCTCAACATCAAGTTTTATTTGTATCTGGGACAATGTGCTGAGAAGTGAGTGTATTTATCTAAAGCTGTAATAATCATCTTACTTATCTCTCGTTATCTTGCAGTCTTGATAACAATGCCAAAGCCATTTCGAGCTTTAAGCGCGCCTTGCGTCTGTCACGTCTCTACGAATTGAAGAGTCAGGAGGCAGAGATTTTGCTGAATCTTGGCAAACTATTTGCTCGGGATACCTCAACAACGGGCATAGCCAAGAAGTGTTACAGCCAGGCCAAGAACATTTACATTGACTTTAATGATACGCGCAGCAAGAAAACCGCTGTCTTTCTAATGGGCAAACTGCTGGCAGATGAGATAACAGCACTTTATATGGCCATGCTGAAGGCATCCAATTCACAGTATTGTGCCTTTTACAATTTGCGTCAGTGGAAGAATCGTTGTCGTCCATTCTGGATGAAGTTGGGCGATGAGATCATTAAACAGGAATCAAACAATATTTATTGTTTGCTTCAGGAGGAGAATGAGGATCCCAAAAACGAGCCCACTTTTGTCAACTTGGACGGCGATACATTTAAAGTGGAAGAGGGTGAAATATAATATAAAAATTGTTATGGTTAAATTTGAGAAAACTGCACTTAAAACTGAACTAAATATCATGTTAGTTGCAGTCTTAAGTGCAGTTTCTTGGGCAAATAAAAAGGAATCATGTTAAATTTCAATTGATATCACTATAATATTACGCATACGCCACATAGCCGGTGTGACAAATACAAGTTGCTTGCGATGGTGAGCAAAACCGAAACCGAAACCGAATCCGAACCAGTCTCAGTTGCAGCCAGCTGCAAACCGCGCTGCCACATATTGCATACATTGCAATATTCACAGTTTGGCAACAATTGTTGCCGATGCATGTGGCAGCCGCAGCAATGGCAGCCTTTTGTAAATTGCAAAACGTAATTCGAGGCGCAATGCAATAAATTGGCAAACAGCATGGCGACCAATACCCAATACACTTGTATATATGTATGGACATTCCAGCATTTACGTTGTTTGTCCATTTTCTTTTATGCCGCATGCATCAAAATGTGGAATTAAGTACCATAAATAATCATACAGCAATAACAACAACAACAACAGTTGAACAAAGCAATACAAAAACAAATAGCACGTGCTTGCAATTTTCAACAAATAAAAAGTAAAAAGAAATTTCGATATTTGCAGTTTGTTCGTTGTATTTTATGCAGCTCAGATTTAGATATTGAACATTTTGTGTGTTTGTTTTGTTTGCTTGAGACTTTAAGTTGGAAGAATTTCAACTGCAATTGAGTTAATTTAATTGTTATTTAAAGACAACTTAATTGAAAAGTTTAGATTATTGCCTTCAACGTCTCTATTTGATCCCTTTGTTTTTGTATTTACTGGCTTACATTATATTTCATAAGTTTAGTGCAAAAGAAAGTATGCACTATTTATTTATTATTCTACTCTAACTCTTAAAAGTGACAAGAACTAACCGCAAAAGTGAACACTTTTTTTATCAAAAAATATTTGAGTGTGTTGTGTGCAGCTTGGAAAAGTTGCAACAGTTCTGTGAAAGTTTTGCAAATGAAAATAAATGCCTAAAGTTGGTTAATTAAAACGAAAAATAGATGGGACAAAAAAATAGAAACGAAAGCCACTCGACTCGCAGTTTACAGGAAATTTTCGTGAGCGCCAGCAATTGCAATTAAATGAAGAATGTGTAGACTGAAACTTTAAGCCTGATGTCTGTTTGCTGTTGCCAACAAGAAGGTATGCAAAATGTGGTAAATGTCGCATTCGTTCAATCAAGAAAGTTTTCTGTTGCCAAGACCAGACATATATATGGCATATGGTTGAAATTATATTTTACACCTAATTGGATTGAAAGAAATCTTTGTTGAACTTGTTGCACACATAACTTTTTAGCGATACTGAAAGCCAATATTGAGTGCAGAACAGTTTTGAAAACTTTGTCAATTAAAACTTTATGGCTCAAGGCAATTGAATTTTCTGATAGCTTGCATAAAATGTACATTGTGCCAAAATGAATTTGGCTAATTGCGGCTAACTGATTGCTAAAAGCAAAGCAATTGAAAACGAATAACTAATACTCTAAAGCAATAAAACTTTTCATATTTGACACAAATTTCGTTAGTTTTCGAGTAATGTGAAGCACTTTAAAACCTGAAGATTACTTTTAGTTTTGTTGAAAACTTTCGCTTTCAAATAATTGCCAACAAAACTGTTATAATTTAGTAATAACCTAAGCATAAACATTTATTCTTGTTGTTTAAGTTGCGCCAATTGTGGCAAAATAACCATTGACCATATATATTTTGGGATCGTCGAGTCCAGTGCCATCCGGATTGGTCTTCCAACTGATGGTCAAACATGGCTCGCCGGGCTTGATATCTTTCGGTATGCTTATCTCATAGTTCTGTGCATCTGCAGCTCTCATATTGTTTTGGATAAGCAATATGCGTCGTTGTGGCACAGTTGCAGCAACTGTTTCATCCGGCAGCTGATTGGCTATCAATGAATTGTTGATTGACGCGTTTCAGATAGATTTATGCTATAATTGCACTTACACGGAAAGCTCCATATGCCGGCGACGAGCATTAGCAGCAGCAATGATTTTAGTGTCATTATTAAATTATTATTGTTTTATATACTAGATGCTGCACGCGTCTCTCTTTTTGTTTCTATATATATAAATATTTTTTTGTATTGCTATCAATCAACGTCTTAAACCAAAGCGATCTCAGCTCGAACTGAGCTCGAGGCTTGAGCAGTTCAAGCAAAAGCAACTCAAACAATATGCTCACAGCTTATCTCTCATTCTCTCTCTCTCTCTCTTTAAAGCTCACCTGGTTAGTTTTTGTTGAGCTTATCAGCTGGTTGGGCTTGAATGAATCAATCGCAGCGACATATTTTGAATAGTTTTGGTTTTTGTTTGTGTTTTTGTATTTTAAGATTAACCCGCTTCTGGGTTTGTAAACAAAGCTCAGCAAATTGATTGTATCAATATCAATTTTATTGTGAACATGACGCCAGCTGATAAAAAGAACCCACAACAAAGGAAAATCATCTGAGGTCATAAGACAGACGGACCACCAACAATGAAGTCATAAATTTCAAAAAATGGAACTTATCAATTAATTAGGAAGAACTCATTAAAATAAATATGTGGTCATTTACCAAGCAAATCTTGTTTGGTATATGAAAAATTTGTAGAATCTAATAGAATATCTTTAAAACTATAACTTTATACACCTAATTTTCTTGAAAATAATAATTAAATATTGCGCCTCAAATTATGCTATTTTTATTGCAAGTTGCAGCGCAGTAATTTTGACTTGCCCCAAAAGTATGCCATTGTTTAAGTAACGTTTTTTCTTCTGTCCTATTCACACACTGTGTAACAGTTGCACTGTTTTTGTGCACTTCTTGCAAATGTTGCTACACTGCTTGGATTTTTTAAAATGTTAGTTAGTAATTTAGTGTTGGTATTTTTATGCTTACTAAAAGCTGGTTACACTGAATGTTTTTAAAATAGGCGCCACATTTTAATTTTTAATTCTATATTAAGACGCCACAAATTAAATATCTTTAGTTTACAACATTAAAACAATTAGTCTCGTGTTAATGGCTAAATTTAAATTTGCATTTAATTTATTATATTTGTAACTTATAGCGTAACACATTAAACGTATTTTGTAAACAAACAAGCTTAACCTTAGTATGTATTTTTTTTTTGTTGTATGTGGTAACTTTAGCAACAATTGTTTATAATTTACATTGCAAATTAATGAAATCTAGCATATATCTAAATCGATATGGAAAAGTATTCTTCCCTACATCTATATATGATTTGTAGTTTTTCAAGGGACTGGGCGTAGGTCTTAAGGACACTTGGAGAATGGTCAACAATATGTAAATCAAATACATATACATACATACGTATGTATATTAAGATCAAACAAAATGTCAAAATGGAAATTAAATTAACTACTTTGACTTTGCCCTTGGACGGAAACCGTTGCTTACACAATTGCAATAAACAATTCGAAATGAAACTTAAAATGTCTTCTTGTCTTGTCTAGAAAATAAATTAATATTGCGGCTTATTCCTGGAAGACAAATGAAAATCATATTTGTTTATGCAAATATTAATTCATTTTCCAATTTTCAAAAGAATCTTTTAAACCCCTCCCATTGGTTGTGTTCTCTTCAAGTGTCGTGTTGTTGTGTTTATCTTGTTGCTACTGTACACAGTCTTGGTTGTTTGTGTTGTTGTTGTTGTTGTTGTCTTTGTTATCGTTCATATTTCAATTTAATGCTCTTGTTGAATATTAGGTTTAGACCTCTGTGCTGTGCGTTTGAATGCGCACCTTTTTCACACTTCCATTGCGTCGCATTGGTGGCGAACTGCCTGAGCCGGAGTAGCCCGGATTCTGTATGCCCAGCGTCGGATCTGGTCGTGGGCGTGGCTTTTTCAAGCTGGAGCGAAGCGGCGAACGTGTCACCGAGTCCAGCGTGGAGCCATTTGAGACACTTGTCACTGTGGTGCTCATCGAGGCCACACTGCCAGCGGTTCCAGCTCCATTTCGAATGCCGCTATATGGCTTGCCGGAGGCATCCGTTACGGAGACGTTGCCATTGCGACTGCGCGGCTCCTTGAAGCCGGGATTGTTAAAGGTGGTGGCACTAGCCGGCGATGAAGCGTCCAGCGCCATTGTTGGATCGCCGCCAGAGCTGCGTGAAAAGATGACATCATACAAGGCAGCAACAAACAGAGCTATCGTTAGGATAATCACAACTATCTGTCAAGCACAAAGATAACAAAATTAGTTTACTGAACTTGATTATAAGGTTTGTAAGTTTTTTTCACACACCTGTATGTAGAAGGAAATGCCACGTGATATTTTGAAACCGAAGCGCTCCTGTTCATCAATTTGCAATGCAAATAGAACTGTGGCAATAATTGCCAACAAACCTGCATAAATAATAAATTATAGTTAAGGTAAGTTAAGCTTGAACAGTGGGTAATTACTTACCACCCAGCAGGGCGAATATCAGTTTGACAATGACCAGCGATGTATAGGACATGACGACCTTCTCTCGCGACGATATCATCGCGTGTTGTATGACTGACAATATGCAAAAGATGCCCAGCACCGCTGAGCTGCCAACGGCCAAGAGTCCGCTGACAAAGACTGCATCTGTAAAATGAGGTTTTAAAAGTGTTTTAGAGTTTTGTTTAGTTGAAGTTGTGTTTTAGTTTTCTAATTCAGTTAAGGTAATTTAAGAATTGCTTAAACATAATTGAATGATAAATATTGCAAAAGTTCATATGCAGCCAACAAGAAATACTCTCAACATCCACCGTAAAATTTCCTTTCGTATTTAAACCTCATCAAATATTCAATTCACTATTTAAATAGCTTGCTAGCTCTACACAAAATTGCACTTTAATGGATTTAACCTTTTCTTTTGTGCATGCCATTTCTACTTACTGCTCAGCCGAAACTTGGAGACATCGTTGCCGCATTTCTCACGATTGTAAGTCAATTGTTTGCACACTTTGAAGGGCCCAAAATAGCCACGATCGTAGTCATAGCCACCTGTGTAAAGAGTGGTTAGAGTTAGAAGCGATTTTCATGTAGCAATTAGTATGCAATTAGTACTCACCCGATGGACTATCGTAGTAACCCCAAATGGGTATGCCAATGGCAACGGATGCCAAAGCGAAGCACACAAAACCCAAACAGGTCACCCCAGCAACATATAGTGTCGACGTTGCCATATTTTACTGTACAGCATAACGATGTCGATGACTTACGTATGTATACCTGCTAAAGACTGAGATCCAGGGTATGCAATGTGATCAACTGCAAAATAAAAAACAATTGCTTAAATATTTGCTTGGGTTTTTTTTTTGCTTTTCGTTTCAAATGCAAACAAAATTCTCTCTTCTCTTTCTTGTTTCAGTAATATCATTTATGGAATGCCAATAAGTGCTGTGTGGGTTTGCTTGGCGAGTGACATTGATCCAAATTTCATGTCATTCCCGGCAAATCTAGCTTATTCAACCCATTTAACTGCGCTTCGTCTTAAATGTGGGGCGGGCAGCATACAGAGAGAAAGAAACACAAATGTAATCCAATATTTGGCATTGTAATTACATAAGTAGCATAAGTGGCCCCCACTTGGTGGGTGCTCGTGGATAAGTAAGCCTCACAAAGCCCATGACTAAGTAAGTAGCTCATCGTCGGTCGTCATCATTGTCAAGACGAACAATTAGATCTCATTCATACGTTCACATGTACATGAATAAAAAGCTAGCTACTTGCCGTCGTTTGAAATGACCTTGAAATGCGGAAAAGCTTTCGCAGAAGTGGCTCGTTGCCTCATTTCTAAGCTGAATGAAGATGCCACGATACACACGCACATGTAGCTAGTCGTGTGAGTGTGTGTTGGGTGTATCCAAAAGATACATGTAAGACTCAACTGTCTGTCATTTTTATTATTCAGTTGTATTGCAAATATTTGTTCTTCAAATATATAAGCCGATTTAATAGTAAGCTGATTTCTGGTTATTAAATGCCAATTACAAGCATTCAGTGCCAAACACATGTGTATCGAATGTATTCTCATTCACGATTTTTACAACTGTATAAATATTTGAGGTATTCAATCAATGGATTTTTATTTTTTTTTAACAGCCTGTTGCGAATTTGATTGCCATTTAGATCAGATTAAAGTAGTGCCAATTAATATTGCTATTCCCAAAAAACTATATGTTATTTTAGTACTTAGTAACCCATTTAGATGCAAGCTCTATCTATTGAGTAAGTTCATTTCAAGTCAAGTCACGTTACTTTAAACAATATCATTATGCCACACTTAATAGCAAATTAAGTTAATGCATTTGATAAACAAAAGAATTACTATCAAGTTCTATGACTTTTCAATGACATAACGAATAAATAGTACGAAACTTAAGATGACAAATGGAGGCAGCGCCAAAAACAAACACAAACAAGAGTGGCAAGAAATTGTAGCTGAAACGAATACGGAACGCTGCCGGTTGGGGTGTCCAACTTCAAGATAGAGTCGTCGATGACGCTGTTTGTTGCTCTTAGCGGTAAATAGAGAACCCGAGGCAGACGGCAGACGGCAGACGACAGACGGCGGACGGACAACAAACGGAGGCAAGATCTTAGCGGCAATAAAGTGAATGCAAAAAGTCAGGCGAGCTTCTTAAATTACCAAGCGAAAGACAAAAGCGTTGTTGGTTCTGCTTGTTGGTCGGCCGGTATATGTTAGCTGGAGTGGAACAATCATCAGCCATAATAACTGTGTGCCGTTCTACTTACAAATGTAGTATGTATGAAGAACGTATGTAGCTGAGGGCTCTGAACAGGCAACAGGTTGTCGAATTTTGGAAAGGTTTGCAATCTTTTTGTAAGTGTGTGTGTGTGTGTGTGTGTGTGGCATGTATGACAAGATTGCTATATGTTCTATAGATCAATAGATCAAAGACCCACAGATAAACAATCACCTCTCTCTCTCGTTGTCTCTTTCAAAACTCAAGTTGAACTTTTCTCAATTGTGTCACGACTTTCAACTTGCATAAATTTCTAAAAGTTGCCAAGTCTGAAGAGAAGAGAGAATTCCTACACCATCAACATCGTAGTTTGCCTCTGTGTGAGCACAACGAGGGCTGCTTATAACGCTTTTGGCGTATATATTGCGCATATATTTATATATATTTTTTCTACTTCTTTCAATATATGATTAACACATGGCTGTGCGCGTTGGTGTCAAGCCACAGAACCTGATGTGGCAAGAAAGGTGGTAGATGCTGTGGCCGCTGCGGCTTATTGAGTAGCCAACACGTTTTTACAAAACCAAAACCAAATGTGTGACCAAATAATTGTCAGCGGGCCGTCGGCAACTTGGCTGCAACCACATCGTGTAGGTTGCATTGCATCGTGTCGTGTCAGGGACAACACTCAGTTGCCCCATAAATTATAGCCAACACTCCCACACTACTATTACTGCTAGCTTGGTTGAAAGTCTATTCTTGAATACCATGTTTAACCCGACTAGATAAACCCTTGCTTAAACTCAGTACGTTCCTTTCGATTTCGTGATCCAAGCACATAAATAAGCTCTCAGTCGTTGGCTATAAGAAAGAAAATCAATTAACAACCATTGCCATCAAGTCTAAATGAAGCAATTGCACGTTGACCAACAAACCAACACACCAACAGGCCAACAACCCCAAACAAGAAACAACAAACGAAAAAAAGGCGGCAAAAAGGAAAAACGTTCGTCACTTAATCAAATGCGCCAAATCTGTTGGCCAAAAGCAAACTAAAAAGCCTAAAGCCTACTAAACAAAAACATACATACAAACAAAAGCTAACTAATGAAAAGTCGCTTTTCCGCGGAAATTGGGTCAACAAACAGAATGAAGCAAATGGAAGGAATGAAAGAAACAACAACAGGAAATTTACTTCAATTTGTCGTTCTGCCTGGGAATCAAATGGCAAAACGTGTCGTGGTCGCGAGACTACCAACTCGAACTCAGACTCGGACACGGACTTGGGGTTATTACACGTTTACTATTCAAATGGGGCGCAACGTCTAACCTAGAGAGCACTTTCCTCCCGCCCCTTCTTAGCATTGCCTCACCTTTAGACTAATGCATAAAAGCTTGAAGCTATTTATTGATTTTCACCAGAATCGTGCTCTGTTTATTGTTTGGTTTCAGTTGACAACGCGACTTGGCCATTGTTTAGGCCTACCAACCCACCTACCTTTCAACCTTACTGGCAGGCAGGCAGTCTTGTTGTTGCACTTGTTGCCATGGCAAAGTGCACAAAACTTTTTTTTAGGCCACAACACCAAACAAGGCAGCACTAACATTTGCAGTCAAATTTGTGCTTTGCCATTTTTATTGAATTATTCTGTAAGCTGAGAGGCCCTGGAAAATGCACTCGACTTGAGGTTATTTGCCAAAATACGCAAAGTCTCAAGAGCAAGACTATTGCCAAATTGCTTTATATTTTGCACAATCCTAGTTGCTGTTAATTCCATTTACTGCGTTGGAGCTAGGCAGAAAGCAATAAATAATAATTAAAAACTTACCAGAGGGTACAGTTATAAAGAAAACTCAAAAAGACAGTCATAAAAGTTATGAAATTATTACCAGTCATTTTTTCTTATTTATTTTGCACTCAGAAAAACTATTGTTTTTTCTTTCTAGCTTAGTCCCAAAATTGGCAAGACTGTAAAGTGAGAAGCTACATAAATAAGCCGCAGCTGCTTGAGTGACATAGCAGACAGCTAGCTAATTTCCATTATACTCATACCCGTTAGACTGGCAACGTTGCCAAACTTCTCTCTCTCTCTCTCTCTATCTGTCTCCGGGGAGTTTTAACACAATTTTTGCTTAGTTTATAGTTAAAATCTATTAACCGTGTAACGTATACCGTATAAGTAAAGACAGCAGTTTATAGTTTCTGGTTAGAAGTTGCCAAACTTCACTTCAGTTAGCTATGCTGCACTCAATATTAACTAATAAATCGTCTCAGACTATTAACCGGCCGGCAAACTCTTCTTTCTTCTTTCACTGTAGCTGTAACATGTTTTGGCTTTGGTTAAATGTTCGCTGGCCTGTTACCAAAAACGCCTCGAGCGTCTAACGCAGCCAAGCACAATGATGGCTAGAAAAGTGCTCTCAACATTTGCCGGTTCCCATTAGCTATGCCATCGACATGGACACGTTCTGCTAATTCTGTGTGTGTGCGAGTGTGTGTGTGTGTTGCTAAAGCTGCAAGTCTCTGACGACGCCTCGTTGCACTTTCTATTTGCCAAGCCACTGAAACGTTTGCCGCTTAGGCTTCAAGACGAAGCTGCTGCTTGTGTTGCATGCGTCCCCAATGCATTGGCTACTTTAGCTAATGACTTTATTGAATCGACCGAGTCGACGACAAACGACAAACGACAAAAACAACAACAACAACAAAGTCTTTCCACTCTTCGTGTGACTTTTGCCTATCAAGCACAAAATTAGCGCTAGCAAATTAAATGAATAGACAACAACGGGGCATCATCATCATCATCATCATCATCATCATTGTCATCAGTCAGTCAGAGGGTCTTTGGCGCTTTGGGTGTTCTCAATGACAATAATTGGGTTAGTACTAAGTGCATTTTGCACAGTTCAACACAGTCGGGCTAACGCATATTCTATTTGGGTAAAAGCAAAGCTTAACTATTATTTTTGTAACAAGAAAATATGCAAAATGCATGTGGAAAATGTGTATAACAATTATATGTAATTGCTTTGCTTTGAACAGCGTAGAAGATGGGAAATGCAATCGCAAGTTATGTAAATATGTGCCAAAGAAAGAGACAGAGATAGAGAGAAGAGAGTGGTGCCGTGTGGAACGGCCAACAACATTTGACAGCCACAAAAGCTATTGTCACACAAACGACGCAGTGTTGCTGCCTTAATGACAATGTGCATACTTATACACTCATATGTATGAATGTGTGTTTATGTGTGGCAGCAACGAAGGTAGTGTGGCAAAGTTAGTCATACCTGGGGAGGGCGGGCATGTGCCCATAGTCGTTGTCAAAGCTAAGGGCGTTGGCAGGTTGATTGTTTACACAACTTGCATATATATAGTATGTATATATATTTTGTTGTTTGTTGTTTATGGTTCAAGTTGTCATAATGAAAGATAAATACTACCACCTCTAAAAACTATATTTGATGCACATTGCAGAAGCGGAACCGAAGGGGGGGTTTAATGAAAAAAGAGATGCATTTAAGCCACTGCTGCAGCTGTGTTAATTGAAACCCCAAAAAAAAGCATTTAGGAAAAACTTTCACCAAAAAACAGAACAATGCTCTAGTAAGTAGTGCCAGACAATAAGATACCCTAAAAAATGTAGTTTTAAAACAAGTTTATGGCATAGAGAATATTTCTATATTGATATCATGTCTTAGCTTTCATACCCTTTCCAATGGGTATACATATAAAATATACTGAGGGAGTGGAAAGATATTACAAAGTAAAAGTTTTCCACAATGCAGCCAAACGTGAAAACTAAAAAGAAAAAAAGAAAAAGAAAAGAGGCGATGAATAGCCGCCCGAGTCTCTGGCAGTAAGAGACGTCAACAGCTTCCGTAACGAAACCCAGAAATGTGGTAACTACAAATCAAACAAGAACACCAACAATTATAAGCCAACAACAACATAACCGACAACGACGCCACAAACTGTGCCTCCAAACTAAACTTAGACAACTAGCGACAGTTCAGTTCAGTTCAGACAGCTTCTTCTTTAACTCCGCCCTCCGCCCCCTAGTCTCATGCGTGATGACCCACTTACACGATATTGTTGCCTCCTAGCTTAGCTTGAGATCATCGCCTTAAGCTCCACTTGTGTCGCATTTAAATTATAGCCACACACATGAACAGGAAGGGCAGAAGATGTAACTTAGGCTTACAGCCAATTTTAAAGCTGATTCTTTCCAGCGGATGTTGTTGCCATTTTGCCACTTAGCAACTGACTGTTGGCTGTATCTAAATCCCGACTTTTAAAAATAGTTTACTTTTGACTCAACGGAAGTTTTTATAGCATAAAAGCTTAACCAAAGAATATGTTAAACTTAAGAGCATTCACAATTAACATAAAGCATTTCTTCTTCTTTAATAAAATAGTGTTCTAGATAATTATGATAAACAAGAGATTGTATTTTGAAAAATAATGAGCACTTTAATATTAATTACAGTTTATTGACCTAAGAAGTAAACCCTAAACTAATACAAGCGTTAAAATAATATCCAGAAAAAAGGCAGTCTCCACCCTTTGGGATAATATATATAATTTTCAATGACTTTCGATTCTATCTTGTTTATCTTTCAAACGGAAGTATATTGTTGCCATAACATACCATGCTTAATTTATAATTAAAAACGAAGAAAAACAACTTTTCCCAATAGTTACAACAAGCTTGCCACCTAGCTTAAGCAAAGCTCGTGATCTATCACTGGCATCAACAACAGATAAAAATACTTGCCTCATTGGCTGCCAATGCCTAATTGCCAGTCGTCCTATCAGTTCAGACTGTCTGCGATTTGCGGGTGTAAAATTGCTGTTTATTGGCTGACACAACACAAAAGACCAGTTGACAACAATGCAGATTTTGCTGACAGAGCTGAGATGTCTCCTGCTTTTGTTTGTTGTGTGCTTTTACAGTAGAGCTGTGTAACGAGTTTGTTTACACATTCATTTTGGTATTGTTTAATATTGTTTGTTTATAATATGCAGGCATTTGCTTAAAAGGGAAAGCCTTGCGTTTGCGTTTTAATTAAGTAATAAATATTCGAAAATTGTCTTAGCGTTAGGAAAATTGCAGTTATAACCGGTTAGTTAAACTCCCACACACAAACATACAAACAACAATAATCATAATTGAGTTACTGATGTATTAATGTATTAATGCACGTACATATCGTTGGGAAAGAAGCATTCATTGTTTACTAACGAAGGTAAAGGTCATCAATGCAAAACAAGCAAACAAGAGATACTAATGAGAGCGACCGCAAGAACCAACAACAGTACATATAAATTGTGCGTATTGTCGTTAGTTTTGTCATTTGTTCAATAATTTTGCATCATTAAAAAAGCTCTGAATATTGTGAACTGAGTCAGCAAAACATCTTCTGGCCGTCGCTGGCCTTTTAATGTAATTCAATTCATTGCCTGCCTCCAGTTGGCAGTTATATTGGAACCGGTTGCTATTGTCTCTCTTGCCTCGCAATGTGCTTCTTTGGCATATCGCTCATAGCTATATGCATATGTATTTATATATATAATTATATTTTAAATTTTATTTATGCCCTCTCTTACCGCCCTTTGTTTTGTCATGCGAATGGCTTACGCGACGTATACATTATTTCGTTTATTTCCCTTTAAGCGTTTCGTCTTTTTTAACCATGTTGTGAGCGTAAAAAAATATGAGAAACGAGGCGCGGTTCAGGTTAATAACCTTGACCGCGAATATCTGTCAAGAGGTAGAATCTTGTTCAAGTAACAAAGCAATATTTTTGTTAAAGTTTCTAAAAGAAAATCTAGTTATTGGTAAGTCATTATTTATTATTGACATACAGGCCATACAGATCAGATACAACAAAAACCAATCAATAACATTGTTAACATAATAACTTCAATTGAATATCCCAATTATGGTTTCTTTCAAACCTTACGCAACATTGATGGCAACAAACACTATCCGTTCTATTAGTACGTAAATTTCGGTGTGCTATGTTATGTTGAAGTGCAGGTCACAGATCGAAACTCATTAGTTAAAGCAATCAACACGATCTTCACAATACTAGAACACATAAATATCTTGAAATATGTTTGGGGAGGTCGTGGAAAAGTCGCAGAACTTGCGCAAACAAATACGTATTTGTGCAAACGCCGCAACAATTTGCTGCCCGTTTTCATTATTCGAGTGTATTCAAAGTATTCAAAGTGAAAAAGAACACGACGAGTAAGAAGTGCGCATAGTTTCATTCATATCGTCTACTCGATTGACTAATGGGGTCAATTGTACAATTAATTTATAATTTTTATAAGCTGCTGCTGCTACTCTGTCTTGGCAGATCTGCTGGCTTAGGTGGGTTGGTGGTTCGGTGGGTTAGGTTTATGTTCGGTTTTTGTGCTTAATTAACTTCTATTACCTTAAACCTTATAACTGTTTCTTTAGGCAAAGGTGAAGAATTCATATTTGCAGTGTCAGTTGTGGTTTTCTCTTATTAAACTTATTGTCACGCTTCCGTGAACAGTGCTGTTATTGCATTCTGTCGTGATTCACGCAATTTCTAGACCGTCAAAGTTCCCAACTTGATGACACTATCTGATGCCAATCCCAATTTCCCCACCACACGTTGTATACTTGACGTTGTTTCAACTTGTGCAACTCGTACATACAAATTGCCGCATTTTTAACTGAATTGACATACACTGTACTTAAATGTCATTACATTTTTAGTAGCTGGAAGAGCATTTTGAAGTCGGTCTTGCATTTTCATTTTCTGAATTCAAGTCTTGGATTGGTTAAGCCACCTATAACTATGTGAGTCTCTGACTAATTGCCATACAATTTCGTTATGTCTCTGATTGTTTGTAATTTACTTAACGCTTAGTTCCGTCAAGGCACGATGTGTTATGTGATAAGAGCCTAATAATTGTCATTGCAATCATTTAATTAAGGGAAATGCATAACGAAATGATAACTTAAACCATGATGAATTGCTTATTACGCTCTACATTTAAAGTAAATATATTTAAAAAAATGTTTCTACTTAGCTGCTTTTACATGTTTGACAATTTTGTATGTGTATGTGTAATACACATGTCACTTTTTTATGGGAATGGCTAATAAAGTTAACGATTTACCTCACTAGCTTACGTAAAACTGTTTCCATTCCCTGAAAACAAACTAATTTCCTGTTTACTGCAACAACTATTTAAATATATTGTTGTTGCACTTTTCAATTTTCAATCAATGAAAAAAGTTTTCTACCTTTCTACCCAAAAACATTAACACATAGCCGAACCTCATAGAAGAGCAGCAATAGCAACAACTATGGATAAAATCCAAGCCACAAAACATGAGAAAAGAATCACTGAAGCGTAGCCTATCGCTATCCCTATCTGCATCTCTTTTACACACTATCTCTCAGCGTAGTTAACTTGCTGTGCATAAATATCCATTAAAGCACAGTAAACGGCAACAAACAAAGCTAAATAGGCTCACAGTTCTGCACTTATAGGGACTACATACTTTACATAGAGCTCAGTGTTTTAAAACTCAATTACCGGTCACTTAATTACAAAACGCATAAGTTAGAGCGAGTGGAATAGTGATCGTGAGAGGGGGACATACAAAATAAGAATTTGCATTCAACAAGTTACATTCGCCATACAACTGACCATGAAGCTGACTGCGCTGCATGCGTGCCTGCTGCTCTCCTTTGCATTCTCTCTCTCTCTCCCTCCCCCCCTTCACATTCGCACACAAAAGCTAGCCACGCAAGTGTGACGCAGTCAGTTCATGTTGGTGTTGCTGTTGATGTTATTTGGCCAGTCGAGCAAAGCTTTACAAACCTTCTCTTCGCGCTCTTGGGTTATGTAAATACACTAATACAGTCAAACAGATGTGTGTGTTTCGTTGGTTAGGTGTGGGCGTGTTTGCGTGTGTGTAGAGTTAAAAAATTCTTTTACTGTGCCCAGGCAAGAATTTCGTTTTTCGTTTTTCGGCACTTTTACATTTTTATTGTAGCTTTTGTCTGGGGAAGCACAGCGTACAAAGCGTATCAAAACAACAACCCGTTTTTCGTTGGCATTGTTGTTGTTGTTGTTTGGCTGCAGAGCTAACGGTGCCGAACGTCACCTACTTTTAACTCAGTTACTGTTGTTGCTTTTGATAAAAAAATATCACATTGGCGTATGCAACCGTATTTACGTATAAGTGTGTGTGTGTGTGTGCTTCTAGCAGTTAACTGTTAAACCGGTTTCACAAACAAAAAATGTGTGCATTGAAAACGAAATGATTTTGAATATAAAAAGCAAAGTTGAGATGTAAGTTGAGTGGCCCCGCTGTGATTTGGCCGAGTTAACTTGGCTCAAAAGAATATTTCCTCTGCCTCACTCCAATTCAGTCATAAGATGAGTCCCTAAAATATAAACTATTTATTTGTATGTATGTTTGTTGACTTTCACATTTGCATATTGAAATCCAACTCTGTGCGAGATGACTTTGTAATGTGAGCGATAAGACGTCCAGACGTGCCCATATTCAAATTATCTTTTTGTCGTCGGGAAATGTAAACTCAAAAAGAACAGAAACATAATTGTCTGTCTTGTTTGTCAACTGCAGAGCGCGTGTCATGGCCAAATGTTAAAGCCTTCAAACGTGTTCTGCTTAAAGGTCTTTAAGATAATATTCAAATGCCATTTGATAAGCTCCATCAAATACATAGTATTTTAATGCTCAAAAAGGTTTTTAAAAAAGCTTGTTCAAAAACTTACAACTAAACAAATTTCACATTACAATCAATAATATTATAATGGTATCAATCCAATGCAGTTACTTCAATATAATATATATCGACTATAAGCATTCGATTAAACTGCCTTAAATGTTCGATAACAATCCAATTCCATGCCCTTTTGACTTCTTTTTTGAAGCTTTTCAGAGTCTTACCCTGTAGAGAATATCAATGTTTCTACTAAAAACATTCCTCAACAACTAGACAATCTAATCAGAGAACTCATTGAACATGGATTTGCAAAAATTGAACTCCTTCAAACTTAAACCGTTACACGAGAAAAAGAAAAAAACATTTCTATAAAAACTTAATATTAAAAGTTCTTGGTAACTTGCTTTAAAAATAAATCATTTTAAATAGCATACACTTGGTATGAGAAAACTCTTAATTTATTCACACTGTTGAGTAATTTTTCAGTGTAGTCATGAAAAAGAATTACTATTGGAACATTTGCATAGTTTGCCTAGTGATGTTAGTGTTGCAACTTGGAGAAGAAGAAAGAGAAAAAAGGGTACAGGAACGGATTGCACATTTATAAATAATTATATTTTACAACGCTAGCCCAACAACTAAGTCACTTTAAATTGCCTTCAGTCACGGCAGGTAACAAGTGCACTAACAACAACAACAACAACAGCAACAACAACAACAACATACGGAACAGAAGCAACAACGATAACATAAAATACATCTGTTTAAGAGCGGGCAAAGCAAAGAATGAGGGGAAATGTAACTGAGAATGGGAATGGGAAAAATGCAAAACTTTGCAAAACTTAACTGCAAAAATTAGCACTGTGATAAGAGCGCTGCAAGTGCTTCCAACTGTAAATTGTAATTAGCAAATGCCCCAAGCAATTAGAAAACTTAACAATTTTTGTTGTTGTTGCTTTGTTGGTTGGTTTGGCTTTTGCGGTTGTCGCCAAACGTCGCATTGCAGTGGCAAAAATTGCAAATTATCAAATGGTAATTTAAAAATGATATGAGTAAAGGCTAAACAGTCATATAGGCCAAAGAAAAACAACAACATTACGTCACCAACTCCAACTGCAATTAGTGGGTGTGCCCAGCAGTTTCGTACGTCATATTGTCATTGTAACTTAACCTTGGCCAAAAGCCAAAGCAGCTATTGTTTCGTGTAGAATTTAGCAACAGCACAGTTTATCTTTGCTCCAACACAAACACGCAAGGGAATTTTACTTTACTTCGTTAGATAAAAGGTCGCCTTTAGATACTGACCTAAAAGCTAATTATCAAGCTACCACTTCGCATTTTAGCCAAAATATGTGTGATAGGTGCAGTCATGTTTTTATAAACATGTATGACGTCGACGACCTATCCAAGCCGCTTGACCTATAAAAACAAAACAAATGTTCAAATTGGAGCATTTTGATAATGAGAAGGAATGGATAAAACACGCAAGCGCCAAAGCTTTGTTCGCCATTAAACTTAACTGATTGGCCAAAATAAAACTCAACTTTAAGAGTTCTCAACATCGCATGGTAACAATGAATTTTTTTAATAATTTCCTTTTAATTTTATTAATATTAATACCATGTATAGATTACTTTTATTTTAAGCTCCTTCAATATCGAGCATCTACTGTACTACATATCTTTTTTATCTTCGCTGATATTGAAATATGTGCAAGTAAGCAAAAATTGTTGAGGGAGAAGAATGCGAGAGGGCTTAACATAAGCTGAGTCACCGGTTAAGTTAAAGCTTGAACAAGGAATAAACAAATCTCAGGTAAAAAATGCAAATTCCGTTAAAAAGCTTAGCAATAAGCTTATGAGTTTTTGAGGCACATCTCATTAGAAACAATTTAAATTAAATGCAAATGCATAAAAAAAGTAAACAAAAACAGGCAAAACAGACAAATAAAAACGACGAAAAAAAAATGCCAACTAACCTGTAGACAAGTCTAACCTGTTGCTGCTGCCAACGCTTACGCCGACGCAAGCTAAAGAACTTTAACTTGAAAGCTCGACTTGGCTCTTCTCTCTTCTCACTCACACATGCACACGTTAAAACAGAGAGAATTACAATCTCGTGGGCTTTTACACACACGCACACAGCCAGGTAAGCTTAGGCACTACACGTCTCGCAAAAAGAAGAAGCAGTACTGAATGATCGTCATGTATACGAGTGAGCGCGCAATCGTATTTCAGTGTATGGGTGTATGTGTATTTCTTTTCTTAAAGTTAACACTTTTTCACGGATATTTTCTGCATTTGCATTTATATATGTACAAAGCTTTAGCTAACGAAATTTAAGTCGCGTGGCATGTTAATCTTTATTATAATTACACCGGCAATGATATTAAAACACAAGCGCACTGGTACAGCCCGGTGTGGTAAATTCGGATGTATTTATGCAAAGGTATTTACATATGTAAGTCGAGCTTTGAACGGAGATTTTTTCCTTGTAATTAACTGCCAAAATCGGGCATACACATTTATACATTGCCCACCTTTTTATTTGCGTTGATCTTTTATTTATTTTCGCGGGCGGTTTACAACATTTCAAGCGTTTCGTTTGAAATTACAAACTTAGTGAGCTCAGAGAAGTTCACAACATTGTCTACGCGCGATACACGTCCGCCACGATTGATGTTGTTTATGCATCTAAAAGAAATGTTTATCTTACGTTAGGCAACGCAACATTAACAGATGGCGCCCTTCTCGTAGCTTCAGATCTGTTAACGCATTATAGAGAAACGTGAGCGCGAAAATGAGCAACGTAGCTTAATTGTTAACGCAATGTGAATAATATGTGTAAAGTCATCGATAGTTGGGAATATGTTAGGTGTGGAGTAAATTTGTTATGCTAAAAACAGGCCACAAAAACATACGCTTACAACGCGCGCACCTAAAACGCTTTTAAAAAATCGCCTTCAATTAGTGAAGCGTAAAAGGCCTTTGGTAATTGACAAACAACATCTCTGCTTTATTTGCCACTTTCAACTTTAACGGCGACACACAAAACCGACCAGCTGATTTTCAATGCCTTACATTTTTTTGGTGATCTAGCACTTTACATGTGTATACGTTTTTTATTCGACTTCTGTCAAACGTCTAGCAAATGTATATGTGTGTATGTATTATATTGAGTCTGCCTCTGCGTCGCCTGTCGTATTTGCTTTTGCCTTCACCATTTCGTTAACAGTTATCCCCGAGTGCGCATCAAAACTTTGCTATTTTTACAAAAAAGAAGAGAACCAGTAAGTTATATTTACAATTTTCGTTAGATATATATGTATACGCAACAAGTTTGTTTTTCTCAACAGCCGTTAAAAACACAAACAAATAAACTGCGCATTTAAAAAAATTGTACATTTGTTTGCAAAAAAAAAAACAGAAATGGCTCCAAAAAAACATAACGCATTTATGATGTTCGTGCATCAATGGAACAAAAACCGTAATTTGCCTCTCGCCGAGGCTGTCCAACTATGCAACAACACTTGGAACGTAAGTAAGCATGGCACAAAAACATAGACTTATGTTAACAGAATTATATATTTTATTTTGATTGCTGTAGAATATGAATGAACAGAAAAAGGGTGTATACAAAGCGCACGCAAAGGACGCAAATTTTTCAATCCGTAAGGTAAAAGAGCCTCTCGATTGCCAAGGCCGAGCTCTTTCCGAAATTGCGCTATCCGAGCGAGAGGCCACAAATGTCGAGATGAATATGAAACGAGCAATCGAGAGTATTGTAATGGAGGCAAAAGCGCAGCATGGTAAGCTATTTACATTTACGAAAGCTATTTTTTAATAACTGATTTCAATTTTCTTTGTCCATAGATTTGGAGAACACCGAATTCATGTTTGTTGCTTTCAATTACTTTATTAAGGCACTGGGAAGCGATGTTTATATTCCAGCCGAATTTGCTGCTTGCCAGTTCTCATTGAAGTTGGGCAAGATATCAATCTACAGCAGTCACATCAATCCGGGACACCTGATTTTTGGACAAGGCAGCGAGAGCCAACATCATTCGTCGTCGACACATCAGCTACCTTTGCCGCCGAGAGCCTTGGGAGACGATAACATGGCCAGGCTGTATAAAAGTATTCTTGAGTATTTGCGCAACTGCCAGGGCGAAGACAAAAATCCTTTAGTTGTCTTCACAACTGCTGAGCTCATGCCTGTGGTTATTGGCTGTTTTAGATATTTGCAGAGTGAAAACGATGAATCGGATGTTAAAATTGAGGTCTATGACATTCAATACTTATTTTATGTCCTCAAAAAGGAGGTCATGGATGTTGCTGACCTACCGGCTAATAGAATTAACAAAAGCATTACGGACAACTTTTTCCTCAGGGATTTCTTCGAGTACACTGAAGGCATTTCTTGTCAGGTGAGTTAACAATATAAATAAACCATTTTTTATGTTCATTACTTCATTGCTTGTTATCTTTTAGTTTCATGAGGACAATGATCGCGGCCGCTACTGCACCCAATCGATGGTTTCGCGTTGGTGTTTCTCATTCAGCGACTATATGTGTGGTGATCTGGCAATAAAACCCTTGCCGGGCAAACATATGCCACCAGAACAGACGCAAAGATTTCGGGTAACAAACGAAACCAAATCGTTTGAAGAAAATTCGACACAAGCATCAAACCAATGGAAAGTGAAGAAGGAGCCGAAATCTGAGTATGTGCCAGCTGATCATTCGGTCTTCTCCGGCAATCTATCGGCCAATGAAGAATTCCCCAGCTTGGTTGATCACAAACCCAAATGCAATAGCAAAAAACCAGCCAACGATTGGGATGTTCCTGCTGCAAATCGTAATATTGATCATCTGGGTGATGCTTTCAACATGTTTCGTCGATAACCACATAAAATGTACATTTATTTATGTGAAAATGACATTTTCCTGATATAAGAATGCTTTTTTCTTATTATAAATCTAAAACCGTTGCAATCACCTAAAAAGGATTTGGTTTCTAAAACTAGGATATTGCTTTAAATAATAACAATAAAAAACAGTATATACCAATTGAAATGCATCGTAAATACATATGTATATAAAACGGGTATTTAAATATGGGCGTGGCTATCGTGCATTCCACAAATTAAAAATGGCAGATTTTAAGCAGTACATGCAGGTAAAGGCACTTGCCGTGAGAGCGAATGAGAACAAGTATGTTAGTATGTATGTGTGTGACAACTTTATGTTTCGTACACAGTTGATCAAAACTAAATTTTTGAGCATATTCAATTTCATTACCAAACGAAATGTAGTAAAATGCTTTTCAGCTTAAATGTTTATGTATGTATGTTATAAGAAGACATGAGGAAAGCAAAATATGAGAGTCAAATGCAGGTGTATTTGTTTTTTACAACTGCATCATTTAGCTACTTTACAGCACTGCATTATGAGCAGTTGAGCTTAAATGCATAAATATTTGTATAAGTTAAAAGTGCTATTGAGTCTTCAAAAGTTCTAGTTTTATCCATACACTACAAAATTAAAAAATTGTTTATCACTTTTAATAATGTAGAAATAAAATAGATATGCGCTTACTTCACAACACTGAACCTAACTGTCATAACACATACATGCTTCCATTCATGTACACACAAATTCCTTTTGCACGAGGCGCATTGCATGAAACTCACTTTAAATACGCAATTCAAGCAAGATGTTTAAAATAAAAAATAGAAGAGGAACTGTCTGTCCCGATGTATTCGAGATGTTGCCAGTACGCGAATACAAATGCGAATTCGATTGCGGCAAGGTGTACAAGAATCGTAGTCCCTATGACAGGCACCTGGAAAAAGTGCACAATATTGAAATTGATGATAGTAATAAATACAAATGCCCCAATCGAGACTGCAATTATCGCGGCAAAGGTCTTCTTCCTGTTCGCAAACATTACCAAAAGGTGCACCTGGACAAGCAATTTAAATGCGATAAATGTTCGCGCAACTTCTTGTTGGAGTCCCAGTTGTTAAAGCATAAATGTGTTTATCAAAACTTTGAGTGCCCGGCTTGTTCAAAGACATTCAAATATCTTAACTTGCGCAACAGGCATGTTAAAGGCTGCGTTCATCGTCAAAATGAAACACCCAAAATGGAAACTACTGAAACAGGGAATATTGCTTCGAAAAACGGTAGCGATTTAATAAAAAAAAAAAATTAAATATAAATAGTTTTTTTTTAGATATGAAAAGGATTACTCCCAAAGCTTCTGATGAGCTTATTAAAAAGAAGGCGAAACTCGAATCGGACGCCAAGTCTATTGAAAAGAAGGAGAATCTTAAGCCCGATGATACCAACATAAAAATGCATAAGGATGTGAAACCTGATGCCAATATCAATAAAAAAAAGAAGAATGCCAGACCTAATGCTAAGAATACTAAAAAGCAAAAGATCAAGTCTAATGCTAAAATAATTGAAAAAAATAAGGATGTCAAACCTGAAGATTCCATGGTAATTGAACAGAAAGGGGAAAATAACCCTAGTGATGATTTTACTATCGAAGAGATTGAGGAAATACTGCTTGATATGGAAATCAGAGGCGTTGACACTACGCCGTGCGATGAGCTGGAAAAGTTAAATGGCATATCAGCATGCTTATCAAGGCTGTGCGAAGATACTAAGCATTTTTGGTAACAAAACGGCTTCAACTTAATAAAAAAAACCTGTCACAAAGCAAAGTGCGCGGCTCATTTTGGAATTTTGCAACAAGTGGACAGGACTGATAACAGTTAACAGCTTAACCGATAAATGTGGGCACCCTAAAACCTTAACAGTTGCTGGCATGTTAGCAGCACTCTACAATTGGGAATGAAACGTATTATTTTCGTTTTTCCTTTTTTGTTCATGTTTGTTTTTAATAAAAACAGCCAAAAAATTTATAAATAAAACCTTTTTGTATACAAAATTTTATTGGCGGTTAATGTATTCCACTTTGCCCCAGCTCTGGTATGTGTCACTGTTAAGGCGGGTAACACTTAACCATATTCTGTTCATCTCTAACGTGAACGTGGAAGAGACTGGAACGGAAAATACACGTCAAAAATTCTTAAAACAAAAAAGCGAAAACAAGCATTCAAAACGTTTCCAAATGCGCTTGAACCAAAATTTAAAAGGTTAGCCATAAAAATACACACCACCAACAATCAGTTTACAGTCAACGTCAACTGCCAACCAATTAAACCACAGTGCACAACATCTGCAAACAGAAGAGGAAGAGGCAGCCACGAAATCAGTTCATAAATCCATACTCGAATACGAGAGAAATAGTAATCGCAGCGTCATCAATCACAAAATGTCCAACAATGCAGTGGGACCGACAAAACATGAAATCGAAGCTGTATTCAATCGCCTGCGAGCGCAACCTGCCAACAAGGTCAGTTTCTTTACACTCAAAAAGTTACCTTAGCAACCCAATTATTGAATATTGTATTTCTCCCTCTTTTTTTCGTTTGCAGTCCTGCTTTGATTGTGCAGCAAAGTTGCCAACTTGGTCCTCGGTCACCTATGGCATCTTCATATGCATCGATTGCTCTGCCGTGCATCGTAATCTCGGCGTGCATCTGAGCTTCGTGCGCAGCACCAATCTGGACACGAACTGGACCTGGCTGCAGCTGCGGCAAATGCAGCTAGGCGGCAATGCGAATGCTTCTCAATTTTTCCGCTCTCACAACAGCACCAGCAGCGATGCTCAAGTCAAATACAATTCCAGGGCTGCACAGCTCTACAAGGATAAGCTATCGGCTCTGGCGCAGCAGGGAATGCAGGTGCATGGCACTAAGGTGAGTTAGCAAATGCTTTCGTTACTCCGTTTGTGTTTGTCCAATGTTTTATGCTTTGAATTGTTGAAAGCGGTTTTCATATTTCAACTAACACGCTTGCGCTTCACACACGTATCTTATTCTCCTGTTGCCCCACAACAACAACAATACACATTAAACAGCTGCACTTGGATCCGACGCTGGACAAGAGCGAGGGTAATGAGGCCGCTACGGAGGAGGAAGATGATTTCTTTGCTCAATGCGGTAATGATAATGCAAACGCTCTGTTGGAGAATAATAACATTGCAAACGTTAAGGTAAGGTGCCAAACACAAATACACAAGTTTTTAGCCAGTAAAAGTTTGAGTTGGTTTCGTTTTGAAAGCATTAAAAGGGTCAACTTTATTTGTTACTAATCTATATTTACTTACAGCTGGACATCAACCCTTTAGTGACAGCTACGGTGGACACAGGCGTTGGAGCGCCTAGCGTAGATCTTCTGAACTCAATCGTGACTCCTGCAGCGGTTCCATCTTCCATTGGTGTACGAAAGATTCAGCCCAAAAAGGGAGCAGTAAGTCAATCGAACAGAGTTGGGTAATCTCAAACTTCAACAGTATTCTATTATTCCATAGTTGGGCGCACGCAAGGTGGGCGGCCTGGGTGCAACAAAGGTGACGGCAAACTTTGCGGATATTGAGGCTCGCGCGAATGCAGCAAATGAGAGTAAAACGGCAGCAGCCACTGGTGCTGGATCGATTGAGAAGCCAAAGACGGCCGAGGAGGAGATGGAAAGTGTGGCAAGCATGCGTTTGGCTTATCAAGATCTATCGCTGCAAAAGACACGCGAGGAAACCAAACTAAAGAGCATTGATCCCGCCAAGGCCAAGCAAATGGAGCGACTTGGCATGGGTTTTAGCTTAAGGGGCTCAGATGTGGCCCATTCGGCCATAAGTGACATGGAGACCATACAGCAATCGGCTGCACCCAAGGCCAGTACCCAAAGCAAACTGGCTGCATTGGAGAATGATAATTTTTTCAATGATCACTCGTTGGGTTTGTATGGCGGCGGTGGCGCGAAGAAGGAGAGCTCCAGCAGCAGTGTCAGCAAGTTGGATAAGTTTGAATTGGATGCACTGGGATATGAGACAATTGAGCCCATTGGCGGCACGCACAACAATATAACATCAATGTTTGCGGCCAGCAATGACTATGATAAGCCCAAAACAAGCATCAGCAGCGGCTCCAGTTCGGCTGCCAGCAAGAGCAAAAGCAAAGTTAGCAGCATCAATGATCCCGTTGCGGCACAGCAAAAGTTTGGCAACTCTAAAGGTTTTGGCTCGGATCAGTTCTTTGCGACGGAGCAATCGTCGGCCGATATAAGCGCGAATCTAAATCGTTTCCAGGGCTCGCGTGCCATTTCCTCATCAGACTATTTTAACGATGGTACGCCAGGTAGTGGAGGCATGAGCAATCGCAGTAAGACAACGCATTAATTATTTGTATTGAATATTTGTTCAATGCAGTTAACTTGCTTGCAGGCAGCGGCGGCGGCTATTCAACTGCTGTCAACTTTAATGCGCCAGATCTGGATGATGTGAAGGAGAGTGTACGTCAGGGTGTGCACAAGGTCGCTGGCAGGCTTAGCAATTTGGCCAATGATGTTATGTCCTCGTTGCAGGATAAATATGGTTACTGATAGCAGCGACAGCATCGGAGTTAAATCTAAAACACTCTAACTTAGCATATGTGCAAAACCAACAAATTTAAAACAAATTCCAAGCCGTTAGCTGTTAGTATCGAGAACTTAAAGATTCTTGTAAAAAAAACCACAACAAAACCATGAAGTTAAGCGTAGTGTCTTTAGAATCCATATATATATATATATATACATACATTGTACAATTTGCGCCTTATTATGCAGATGAAAAAAAAGAAGAAACTACAAGGAAAAATAAGTAAAGTTAATTATTAACACACACACACACACACAGGATGATATCACAATTGAGGAACAACAGCTCTTAAGTCAAATCAAACGCTCATGATGATAATGTTTTTTTTATATGTAACTTTCTTTAAATTTTATATTAAGGCATTTTTAAATACTTTTTGTCAATCTTGAACATATTTGGTTCCATGTATACACTATATACTTGTATTACGTTTGATCTGCGTTTATAATTGTTTTTTTTTTTTCTTCTGTAAGTTAGTTATTATGAAAGAACAAACGAGCATATGAAATAAATTCGATATTGATTGCATATGGCAAATAAACAAATGTTTAATTACTTATCAAGATCACAAAACTGTATTTTCTCAACAGATAGAACTTTTATTGAAAATGCGCTGTTAAAACTTTTAAAATTGCACTAATAATTACAAAAACTTGTTGCTTACAGATCCGGCGCAGACTTGAAACGAAGGTATCATTGGGAACTCAGTCATGGAACATCTTGCCAAGCATTCGTTTAATGGCGACGCTTGCTGGGACTGGGACGCACACGAGCACGTGCGGCTTCGGGAGATCCGTAGGCAATGGCATGCGATGTGGCAGCACCACCCTCACCCGTGCTGAATGAGTTGGCAATGGCAATGGCGCCACCGTTGGTGCCACCGAAATCAATGGGGAAGAAGGTGCCGGCGGGCAGAGGCGCTGGCTTCTTAACTGGCTTGCCAGCGGCTGGAGCTGCAGGTTTCTTGGCAGCTGGACGACGAGCGTTGGGCACACGGGCAGGATGCTTTACCACTGGCTTGATGGGCTCGGACAGCTCCTCTTCGTCCTCTTCGACATCATCGGCAATCTGGTTGTCAGCCTCCTCATCTTCAATGGCAGCGACTTGAGCATCCTCAGGCTCCTCGGCAGATTGATCCAGCTCAACGATTACCTTCTTCTTGGCGGGCAGATAACGATTGGCGGGAATGATAGGAGCAACAGGCGCAATTGGTGCTGGTGCGGGCAGCGCTTCCTCCTCAACGGCAACTTGGACAACAGCAGGCTGCTCAGCAGCTGGTGCAACTTCCTCGGCGGCGGCGGCAAAGTTAAAGTCACGTGGCACCTTGGCGGCATCATCGCTCTCAACTGGAGCAGGCTGGGCTGGCTCCACATCAGCATCGGAATCGGCAGTGTTGCTGCTATCGACAGCAATCTGGACAACTGGTGCCTCATCGGGATAGGCTTCGGCCAATGAGCTGGCACCATGTGCACCGGCAGCAGTCAAAGCATCCTCAACCTGGGCAGCCTCTGCGCTGCTGTCGGACTCTGGATGATCGCAATCTTTTTTAGATAACCAGCGTTAGTTGGGATTGTATTAGAGGGTATATTGTGCTTACCCTTCAGATATGTGCCAGTGGCAACGGATTCACCAGCAACAATTGCACTAGCTGCCTGTGTGGAGCGGGCATGTGTGCGTCCTGGCTGCACATACTGCATGTACATAATTCTCTGTTGGGGTGCAGCACCGTACCATTCAGCGGCAACGGGTTGCTGATAATACGCCATTCCTGGAATTAGGTATTGCCGATCTTCAGTGATGAGTTTGCATTTGGATGCGATATGAACATGCAATGGAAATGGTTGTGATTCGAAATGAGATCGTAAAATGATAAATGCAAATGATTTTAACTTTCTTTCCTAACGGTTGAAAGATTGACCTTAAGATTTCTACATTTGGCACTTTTCTAAAAACTCACTTTTTCTTGCAGGCAAAGCATCGCCGCTGGCAACAAAACCGACGATCACCAACAAAGCAAACGCAGCACTGAACTTCATCTTGAGTACGATTGTGTGTTATTTGTCCTTTTAATCCTTTTGAAGATGTGGCAAATTATGCTAGGATACTTGATTAGGAAAACGCGCACTGATCACAGCCGGAGCTAAACTTGACACTGAAGTTTCCACCAAAGAAGTGATGACTGCCGAACGGAACGCGTTAGATTTATATACGAAACCAGATTGTGCAAAAAAAAAAAACTAAAAATAAGAGACGTACAAATCGAGCATAATGAGCTATCTGCGTGTGTTGTTTCGGATATACCCAAAGTGGGGCCTCAGCTACCCTGTTTAGTATGCATCATAGGTATTGCCTGGAACCAAGTCGAATCGGAACGTGCGAACAGCCTGTTGCCTGTATTCAAAATTTGCATTATTGAATTGTACAGTACAGTAGTATAGCATAAAGTAACTATATATGTATGTATGTGGTTGCCGGTTCGATTCAATTTGTGGAACTCTTAATGGTATGGTCAATGCGATCAGAAGAATATTACCAATTCGAATGAAAGGATTTTCCCATTTTACATTACTTACAAATGGCATATTATAAGTAAAAATTTACTATTGTATGGTAATGTATAGTAAGGTAGTAAAACTGAATTTGAACCGTGGTGGAATCGTAGAAAAATGCAAAAAAAATATGTATACAATCGAGGTTTATGGGTGCGTGTGCGGCTTAATGTTTGCTGATAAAAGAGAGCCGCATAGAGAATTAAAATAAAGACCCCAAAGACACGCAATGCATAATAAATAATGCATAAGCTGGCAAAGAGAGAGAGAGAGAAAGAGATTCTTAACGGAAGAGGAAACCTGCATGTGGAAGCTCTGTGATTCATCCTGATACAAATATAAATAGTAATTCCATTTTTAGCTTCATTGTCGTCATGGCTCTTCGTCTTCTTCTGCCTATAGTCTTTGCTTGGCGCCAGCTGTTTCCTTTTAAAAGTCAATTATTGCCGTAGCTCCGCCCCTCTGCCGAACCCTCTCCAACGTCAGTTCGACGTGCATTCCATCATTAATTGAGCTGTGTCTGAGGCTCGGTCAGAGCTCTTAACGGCTGTTACCTTCTGCCAAAGGTACCTCGATTCTCGATTTCAACTGGTTTTTTGGCTTGCACCAATTTGCAAATGTATTAATCATACGCAATGTGGTACTGTGCCATCTTGAGGGGTTGTTTTGCTTCGGGCGTAAATTTTATTCGTTTTCCTTTGCACTTTTTTTTGTCTGGTCTTATGCATTATAAAATTAAAAATCTATTTGAGTTGAGTATGAGAAAAATTGATGGATTATCTCAAAACGATTCGCAACTTTATATAAGTTATAAATTGGCCACCCAGCTAAAACAATTATTGTCCATTTCTATTTATCTCAGCCACTTTATGATACATAACCAAAACATACGCCTAATTACCAACTTTTTATGCAAATTGCCAAAACGATTGTGAGCCACAAATAAAAAAAAAGGGGTTTGTGCTCAGCATATTAATGGCCAGCGTTAGGAGGGATTCTACGCAATAGTTTCCAACCACCAGAAGAAATACATTTTATATCCTGTTGAACACCTGTTTATGTGTTAGCAAGCATTGAGCATTTATGCAAATCGTTGGCCACTTTTCGAAGTCGTTAACATTTTACGTTTCATTTAATTCCCGCATTTAGAACACCCAAGTCCATTAAAATAAACAACAACTGCACTAGATAATACAAAATAGAACAACATGTTGTGTGTTTTGTTTAGTGGGGAATAAACGAAAGAAACGAAAAATAAAATTCTCTATGAATTTAAAACAAGAAAACAAAGAACAAAAAACCCACTTAATGTACGACATTATTGGCGTTACGCAAACGGAATTTGAATTGAAAATTTAGCGATGCTTAAAAAGCAATTTGAAGAACAATGTTCAAATCGAGCATACGAAAACTTTCAGTTGCGTTTCAAGTCCAATGTTGTACTATAAAATGCAGTTTAATTGGAATGACATTTGGCTTCGACATATACACACACTCAATCTTTATAAAATCTTTTAATTTATATTTAAATATCACATGCTGTTCAAATTGCATTAAAACACTATATATATTGAAAACGTAGCTGACATTTAACACTTGGCGTGCGGTTTTCAATGGGTGGGCACACACAAAAAAAGAAGGAAAATAAAAAGAAGAAATGGTTCACGACCATGTGGCATGAAGCTGCTGAGCGACATTTCATCTCTACTGACAATGCAATTAATCAGCGTAAATTAAAATAAACTTAATTTTATGCAGCCGTCATTGTGGTAAATGCAATTTAAACAAACGTTTTCTTATTTTAATATCCAATAACGTGAGTATATCCATTGTGAGTCAATCGAAAAGGTAAAAACTTTATGTTACTATAAAGATTTACTTTACTTTTCTAGATACCAAAGAGTAGAAAGTATTTTAAAAATCAATAAATATAAGTTGCAACATAACTTAACCTTATTCTATTTTGGTTGTAAAATAACCCTAAAATAAAAGGCTTTTTTTTGTAAGTTTAACAATAAGAAATTCAAAATAATGCCAAGTATATCAAGAAGCAAACACTAACTATAATACTAATACCATAAATTCAAGTTATTTTAAAGCAAGTTTGACTAGTATAAGTTCTTACACAGAAACATTATGTATAGTGTGTACATGTAAAATAGGTATGGTACCATTTTAATTGCAATGTCACATTTTAATTACAAAATTATTTTTCTAACCAAGGCGAATTATTCCAAGCTAGCTTGCAGTGACATTTCAATTGAAAATATAATTGAATTAAACCACGCAGGTGTCTCATTTTCTGAAATCCCATAAATTTCAAAGGGTTTGCGTTATAAAATAAAAAAAATCCTTCACACTCGACACCCAACCACAGAGACAGAAACGTTGCACAGCTGGTCACAGCAGTGATTAAGTGCATGGCCAGTTTTAGATCCAACTCCGAATAAGGATATGAATATATGAGATGACAGAGTAGGGGTAAGAGTAAAACGCTTCTCTAGCTATGGACGATATGGTCATTTTTCTCGCTGTTTGTCACTTGAAAGTTGGCAATTAAATATATATGTAGCATGTAGTGTAAGTACGAGTATTGTTGCTATTTTTATGTGTATCTCTGCTGTGAATATAAATTGTTGAAATAGAAGAAAATGGAAAAAAAAAGTATGCAACAGATGTTTTTAGCGTGCCTCCGGACTGAAAGTTGAAAACATGCAAAGTAGTTGTGGCAGCAACTCCACCTTATTCAGAATTTATTTTCACACTCTCGAGGACAACTTTCGCAAGGGGTGCCACATGGCCGCAGGTCCTTTGAGTAGCATCTATATATATATATATATTGTATGCGCAGTCAAGATGTTGCCATTCTGCATGTCTGCTGCAGCTTTAATGGCTTCATACTTCCTACAGAATTAGAGAAGTTACTTTTGCTAACATTACACGACTTGGCCACTCGGCAGTTGTACTCCACTCTCTTACCATCTACTGATCTCAACTAACCTTTACCAAGTTGTATGTTTCTGCAACTTTGCTTTACAACTTGGTCGCTGCTCATTATGTGCCACGCACACTGCGAACTAAGTGCTGTCTACTCCATTAAATTGTAATTTTTGGCAACATTTCGGTTTGCATAAATCTTTGGCCTCGTGGTACAACGTAGTTTTCTTGCTAGCTGGCTGGCTGGCTGGCTGGCTTGCTGGCTGGCTTCTACCCAAGCAGTTGTTCCCTGGTGTCCTTATGCAGCACGCGTACAAACAAAACATTTGCTTGTGTTTCAAGTTTATTAAAAAGTACTCAAAATATTATGGTTACTTAAACTATTAAAATAACAATGCCAAGACTCTTATTCGCTGTTTTTTCCATCTCTCTCTTCTGTTAGGTCTGGGTGTGACATGTCCTTAGGGAGATCTGTGCCATCGTTTTAGCTGCCTCCTGCAGATAATGTGTAAATAATTTGAATGCAGACAATGAGCTGAACTGTTGGCAAGTGGCGCAGTTGTTGACCCAGCACAGTTGCATTGTCTATTCTATACACTGTACAAAACAATAAATAGCCTTCTGGTTTAAAAGATAAATAATTAATGTATTGCACCTTTATGAGGCCATTGTATATATATTATATCCTGATAAGCTCTTTATATACTTTAACCTAATTTTGTTTAAGCCCCATAACTAGTATTTTGTTATTTTTTATGGAATATTTGATTGTATGATAAGTAAAATATGTAATATAATGTTTTTTAAAGTTAAGTTGATCTCTCTTTTCTTAATAAAACTACATGCACTTTACCCTATTTAGGGTCCATTAGTTATCCCTGCTTAAACCCAGCCTATATTGTTTTCGAATTCTTTAATAATCTCGAAAAGCGACCCAGAACAAAAATAGAAAAGGAAAGCACTTCGAGTGGCTTAATGTCAGAGGCCACGTACACTATAAATCCATTTAAATTGAGCATTTGCATATGTCAAGTGTGAATGAAGTGCCAATGATGACAACACCTCTACTCTTGCATCCCGACAAGTCCCTGCCAGGCATTGCCCACTTTTGTTGATGCGTATTAAAAACACACTCAAATACTCGAAGCCAATCTCTCTAGCTCCTGCTCATACTTCTCTCACACCATATTGCATGGGCTGCATTGCTAATTACGTAGCAAGAGTTTTCATTACGTGGGCGGAGCTAAACAGAGAGAGGGAGTGCGATAGGGAACCACTCGAGTGTAGCGTAATGAAATCTTAGCCAGGCGTTAGTTGCGTCGGCTTCCCTCTAATGGGAAAGCGCAAAATTAATTAGAAAATATTTACGTAGCACTTCAAACATTTTGTGTGCGCCTTCAAAGTAGGCAATGACATTAAAGTGCAGTGCTCTCAACTTTCTACAAAAAAAAAGAAGAAAAGAAATTCGAGGGATTTAAGGAACGTTGGCAGTGGCATTGCAACCGCGTTACACTTTAACTTTTTGTCCCTGCTCCTGTTCGTTTGCATTTATTTGTGTGCGGCTAAACATTAGTGGTCACATGTTGTTGTTGTTTTTGTCGTGTCCAGTTTGTTGCTGTTGGTTTTTGCGGTTTTTAGGCAACCTATTTGTTTTGTGACACTATCGCCATTCGTTGTTCTTATCGCCTCGATTTAGCCCAAGGGAGTCGCAGTCCGAGTTGCATTGACACATGCCCAGAGGTAGTCATAGGAGCGGGTATACGAACTGTAAGCAGGAACCCATTTCAAATGTCCCATTGTAGTTTGTCACGTTGCATTTGTTTGGTTGTTTTTTGCTTTGTTTTTACCTGTTTTTCTCATTTTTTTTTTTATTTTTTTTGTGTTTTACTCACTTCAATTTATTCTATGGTCAATTTTGGGTTGCTGCTTTCTGCCCATTGTGGTTGCAAAAAACTCTTTTTTCTAATGAGCATCATACGGATTTTGGGGCTTGTTGTTTCCTGCAGGATGCAGCACAATAAGCATACATAATTGCATGTGTATTGTTTCCGGTCAACAGTTGTGATTGCCATTGTTGGCAAAACTTAAATTAAATTACTTCCAATGTGTTATATATAATATTTGGCTGGACTATATTTGATAGAAATCAGATTGTTACTATAACTAACTATTACATTATACTCTAAGATGTAAATGAAAATAAAGACATGGTTTAACATTCTCAAAAAAAACCGCTTGCTTCTTAACTGAGTAAATCAAAGAAAAATTATATAAATAGAGCTCTAAAGTTCGTCTTTTCTATTGTACTTCTATGATTTAACTTAAGTGTTAAACTTGATTGATTACCAAAATAACATAAACCACTTCTCCAGAGGCCCTTTTTATATTTTTATTTATAAGCTGATCACTTTTATGACAATTTTTTTTATATTTATTTAAAGTGCTTTGCACTTGATTCTGTTTCACTTCACAACAAAGTTGCCAAAATAACAATGACGTTTAGTAATAACAACAGGCAAGGTCCTTTAGCCAGACCCGAAAAAAGGTTCATCGTTGTGTAAATTTCAATTGAGGGGGCAGCAAAAAAAAATCGGCGACATTTTTTGCCAACCGACTTGGCTGGACAAGGCAAAGGGACAACTATTGTGATAATGGGAATGGGAATGAGAATGAGAATAGAAATGGTTACGGTAACGGGCTGCTGATGGCAATGAGGAAGCGTTGATGTTGATGAAGAAAAAAAAGGAGCGATGGAGGAGCTGAAGCAGAAGCAGTGGCAGCTCGTATAAGGCTTTGAATTGATTTCACTTTACTGTATATGTGTGTGTGAGCTTGCTTCATCACACACACAACACATACATGTAGCGGAAGCGGAAGTCATGTTGTGCTGCAATGGCCGTCATACTGTTAGGTAGACAGTTTTTTTCTTCCGTCATCGTCATCGTCGTCTCCAGGACGGGGTCTGCAGTCTGCACGTCTGCGCAATTTCAAAGCAATTGCAAACGTTTACTAAGGCGCACACACACACAAACTAAAGTACGAGCAAAGTAAAGTAAAGCGGAAGTGTTTTTCAAGTCTTTTAGGTTCGTATCTTTTCTCTTTCGTTTTTTTTTCTTTTCGTTCAACAGCGGGTGAAAGTCTTTTTAATTGAAGTGGACACACACACACACACAACATAGTGGAGACAGATATAGTGTGTTAGTGTATTTTATATTCAATGATGCACACAGGACACAGGCGGTCAACGCCTTTGACTTCTTTTGCAAGGCGCTACAACTAAAGGAGTTGCCTTTTCAAAAGTGGCTACTAGCAACTAGCAATGAAGAAATAATATAAAAAACATAGGAACAGAGTGCAATAAAAGGCAGAAAAAGAAATCAGAGCAGGCAAAAAGCCATGCCAGGTTTAAAAAAAAAGAGCAGCAGCCGTGTATGTCATTAAAATTTACAATCTATTTTGCTTGCTAATTGGCACTTGGCATTGCCGGCTTTGTGCTCGATTGAGTGTTTTCCTCGCTCTCTTTTCGGACAGAGAAAAGCTATCTGACCCAGCAAGAAGCCAGATACTGGCCATAATCATTACTTGCATCATGAGTTTTGCACTTGGGGCAATTAGTAACAAGCCAAGATGTGGCAGCAAATGTTGCGTGAGCTTTTAATTATGGCAGCAACCAAGCGACATTCATGCAACTGACAATAATACGACTCATAACTAACTAAGTGTGGCAAGGCAATAAATGCCACAGCAGGAGAGCTCTGCCTTAAACACTCGCTCGCAATTACTATTGTTGCCTACTTAAAAGTTAGCATTTAAGCACTTTTTTCAATGGCTGTGCAATTTGTAATGTGTGCGATCAATTACAACAACTGAAAGGGTACGTATGTTTGTGTATTTATGCACGCATTGCCAATGCCAAAAACGGCAATTCTACAAGCAATAACGAGCTGCGAGGCAGTCTCAACATTACCTCCAACCATTGTTATACACTAAGGGAAAATTAATGTGATGGAGATCTTTTACTATTTAAAATTGTAAGCATAGAATTTTATAATATAAAAATAAAATAATTAAATAAAAAATACGAAGATCAATTTTAGACGATTTAATATTTAATTTTCTTATAGAACATAAACGTTTGTAAAATTGTTAATGGATTTTTGTTGTTATTGCTGCAGACTTTCAAGTTTGATACTTCTATCTTAAAAGAACATATGCAATATAAAAAGCAATTATGATTAAAAGAAAATTATAATATACTTGCTTACTACAAATTTTGCTTACAATTCTTACAAAATGTATTTAACAAATATTTTTGTAAGTGCACTTTATGCCGCAAAAATTCCCCACAATCAAACCAAACTGCACCACAAAAGTCAAGCTCCATGCACAAGTGCGAATCTGTGTGTGTGTGCATGTGGGTGTGTTTGTGCATGTGTATGTGTGTGCAAATGGATGATTTCCACTTTGCCCAGTCAAAGAGTCAGTGAGGCAGTCAGGCTGGCAGCCACAATCCTTCATTGTTGTTGCAGGCAGGCAGGCAGGCAGGCGATAAAATAAATTTGCATATGAATTGAGAATTAAGAACATTTTGCACATCGTCGTCCTGCGCTTTGGCAAGCCACCCAACGCTACCCCTCCCTCCCCATAACGCTTGCATCCCTGCACCTGCCAACCAGTTGCCATTTTTTGATTGGGTTGGTTTGTGGGTGGGAGTTGAGGGGAAAGCGACGTGTTGCCATTGTGGCTGCTGTTTGGCCTTTGAATTAGAATTCACACACACACACACATACATACATACAAAAGTGTGAATGGCTTATTTCCTTTCTCCCATTGTTGTTGTTTCTGTTGTTGTTGTTGCGGCTGCTGCTCCTGCTCTTTTGACCGCTTTTCGCCAATTTCCATTTGCATTTGGCCTTTTTGGCGCACAATTTTTACACGCTTTGCTCTCTGCTCTGCTGATAGAAATAAAAAAATATCAACTCGTTAGCCTATTGAAATTGAAAATGTTTTTGCCCGATGCGATAAGAATGTGCAGGGGATTATAATATGGATATGCATGTGTATGTTTGCCATAACTTTGCCATGGCTTTTCCCAAAGTTATGGGTCACATAATTGTGACCATGCATGTTTGTATGTGTGTAGCCTCTGATAATTGGATCTTGATGTGAAGCTTTCACTTGATAAGCGCTGCTCTAAATTGAATAACGAAAGGCGCTTAGAATAGTGTAAACACTAAGTAAATGTACTTTACAGCTGTCTTTAAAAAATATTGCAGAGTTTAGTATTCCAAGAAACAGATTTACAACTTTTAGAGCTGATACACAATAGTTAATAAATAAAGTGAACTTTTTAGATTTAACAACTGTGTTTGAGATAAATATTTTATAAACTTGTTATTCATAAAATTATTAAAGAGACATATTTTTCTAAATACTTTTTATGATATAAATCAATTAAATTGAAATCAAATATTAAATAAGATTTATAGATCTCGACAACTTAATACATATTTATCAACAAATATTAAATGGCCGCTATGCATTTGTTGAAAACTTTACAGTAAAAACTTTTGTTTTGCATGAAAGACATGCAGATCCATTGATTTGAAATACTCGAATACTCACCCACCTCTGGCCATACAAATTGCATTTACAAACAATTAGACAAGTAAAACTCACGTACAATTTGGCGTAGCGAGTGAGACTGCAAAGGCCCTTCGGGCTGGCAAAACGGTAACAGCTAACAGGTAACAGCTAAATGGTAACTGGCAAACGGGGTGTGGTACGAAACCCGCCAACCAATTGGTCGCCTTGTTTTATTGTGGGGCATTTGTGAAACTTTTCGACATGCTCATAAAATTGCTCGTTTAACTCATTTAACTTTTTGTGTGCCTTTTTCTTTTGTTTTGTATTTTGTACATTTCTTTTTCCATTTTTTTTTTTTCGAGAAAGTTTGCATAAATTGCAGCAACAAAACAGAGTTAATAATGCCAGAAGGCAAGCATTGGTAGTAGTACAAGCTGGAACAGGAGCTGTATTTTGGCCGGGGCGACAATGAAAATAATTCAATTAAAACACTTTTCCACTTTGCGCCCTCGCATGCCAAGTTACAATAACGCTACGACCAAATTAACACACATAGAGAGCACAACACGTTGCCCCTAACCCCAAAATCCCTCTTGTCATCCCTTATCACCCTTCTCATTGCTGTTCATGTGTGCATTGCATTGGCCGCGGGCATTTTGCATAAAGTTTCGCCGGCTTCCCGCTGCGTTCGCCTTTCATGTGGTCAAAGTTTTTCGGGTCTTCTACCTAACTCTCCCAACTCTAGCGACATCTATGCCGTGTTTACTTTGGTACTTAGCCGCTGTTGTTGTGCTTGTTGTTGTTGTAGTTGCTGCTACTGTTAGCCTAGCTGTTGCTTAAAGCCACAAAGTAGCTTTTGGTTGCACGAAATTTAAATGTTACCCTGGCTTAGTTGTCGAAAACAATCCAAACTACAGAGCCCACTGTTTTGGTGCCTGTTCCTGGTTTTGTGTCTCTATTTCGGTTTCAGTTTCTGACTTTGTGTTCGGTGTCTGTGGTTAGCCTGGGTGTTTTTTGTATTATTTTAAGATTTGATTGCTTGGGTAACGCTCGTGTTGATTTTGGCCAGGTCCTAGTCCTGGTCCTTCTGTTTCTGTTACGTTTCTATCTACTTGTTTGTTTGATAAGTCGTTTGCGACACTGAAAGAAAAGACTCCTGCTATAGATTCATCTTTGTTATTTTATTCTAAAACCTTTCAAACTTTTTCAAATAAATATCTTAATATTCTATTTCTCTATTTCAAGAAACAAAAGAAGCACAAACTATTGACTTGGTTTACATAGCTCAATATGCATCAATCAGGCTGTAAGTCAATAAGCTGCCATGGAAACGTTGGCAGCCGTTAACAAATCAAGCAAAGCCCTCGGTCAAATAAAAACTTGACTCGTTTAATTGGCCACTTCAAAGCCAAAAGTCCATGCGGCAATTTGTGCACAATACACATATACATATATATTTTTCCTGATTTTTATGCACATTTTACCCTTTAATGCAGACACATGGCCACCATTTTCCACAGTTTAAGTCCATTAAAAATTGTTTTTCCATAATTTTTTGCAGCAACATTCAAACATTCATAGCTTGGCATTGCATCGACTGTTTCACTAGCAGCTTCGCTCGTTAAAAATCAATCCCCAAGCGTCCCACGCTCAGAGTTACGGCTTCCATCGAAATCGAGGATTTGGTATTGTTGGCTATTGGTGGGTTATTGGTGGTGGGGTATAAGGCAGTTCAGTGTGTTGTTGCTGTTTCTGTTGCTGTTGTTGCGAAGGTGTCGCGGACTCTGCCCCGTCGCGGTCAATATGCGAGACTATAAGTCTATATAAGCGCCGCCGCAGCAGCCATGTTGCTGATATCTTTCGCTAACGTATCTGCGTATGTGTGTGTGTGTGTTTGTGTTTGGGTGTGTGACATGTGACATGCCTCTATGGGTGTGTGGTTGTGCATGAGTATGCTGCTGTTGTGAATATATGGGAATTTGTTTTGTCATATCGTTTCATTCGAGTTTCTTTCTTTTTTTTGCCATTCTCTTTTAACCGCACAGTGCGCTATATTTAAAGGTGTATGCAGAATCAGGATCATTTTTGGATATATAGTGAAATAAATAAATTTTTACTTTGAACAAAATGTTTTTTTTATCATTGCTTACTGTTTTTCACTTTAATTCTAAACTTAAGTTTCTTTAAATATATAAATTGAATTAAGGTTTGATTTGGTCTAATAAAATATGACGCTCTTTTAACTTTAAATTTTAATCTAATAAATACCAATAGAACACTTATTTAAATGGTAGCAGCTTCATAAGTCCCTTTTACCCAAATTAAAGTCAGCTTGCAGCGCATTGAAGCGCAACATCCAATCTACATAGAGCTATAGATTTGGCTATGACTGTGGCCATGTGTGTGTGTGTGTTCGGGCCGAAAAAGTGTCCAATGTAACGCCACAACAAAGAACGTTAATTGACGCCAAAATGCTGCTGCTGTATAAAAAAAAGTTCGACCAAAAAACGTTTGCAAAAGAAAATCAAAAAAAAGAAATGCAGAAAAACAACGAAGCATGTGTAAAAAGAATTTGTCCAGTTGGACACATTTTGTAACTAGCAGCGATACGAGAAACGATATCGCCAAGCAGGTTTTGTCTTGGCTGCACAAATTTAAATTCAACAACCCCCCAACTCCCATTAGACTAGTACCCCAAGTGGCTTGATTAACCCAAACGATACCAACAGGGGGTTAACCTGAGGCGGTGGAGGTCCTTTGCGAGTGGGCGTTGTTGAATCAGCACACGTGATTAATGGCCTTTAATTATGTCAGAGCGTTACGGCGACGCGACGTTTCACTGCTGCTTCATTGTTGCTTCAGGATCGGGTGCGATCCTTTGGGCAGTTAACCGTTTGACATTAAAAAATTGACACCGTTCTGGGGTGAAATGTTGCCGACATCTATGGCGTTCCGCCTGACAACTGTCTGGCACACGTAACCGAGTTAAAGTTGTCGCTACAGGAGTAGGAGGCATGTCACGTTAGGGCAGAAAACAAATTTTAAACACACACAAACTACAAACTCAACCGGGCAGTTGGAGTCGTGATTGTTTGAGTGTGTGGGCGTTTGTCTCGCTTGTCGCTTTTAATGAAAGCGTCATAAATTATGTTGCAGTTGACGAAAGCAACAGCGAGCAAGCGTGGTATCCAGACTGTATGGGGTCAGAGTGCTACCCGTAGCATACTTAGCATATATGGGTAACATATGTGAGCCTTCTCCACTCATTCAACAGCTTTTACAAATGGAGTTGAAGAATGTGAAGAATGCAAAAAAAAACATGTTTTAAAAAGCTGACAACTCAAGCTGCAAATGTAACGGATATTTATGAGGTGATACATTTTTAAAAATATATTTTAAACATATTTTTAGTGTTTAAGTGTTCTTTACACATTTAATATCCATGTAAATTCAAAACAAAGCTAAAAACAAATAGGCAACGTAAATTGTGAATAATATTGTTAAGATAGCACTCCAATTTATATAAAGTATATTAAATTCATCTCTTGCTTTCTTGACAACCTTAAAAACGTTCTTTGTTTTGTTGTCCAGGTTAACTGAATTATTATCAATGGAGCCGAATATACTGGGTGACATTACAGTTTCCCGATCTTGGTAGGCAATTTGAGAATCTTTTGGTGTTCTTTTCCCATGTGCAGGTAAACGCAAAGGGGTATCCGACTTATTATATTCAAGGCAAAAATGGCCCAAGAGCAGCAACCAAATATAAAAGGTGTTCATAGTAACACCTGCTGTGACAATTGCTTTGGTTTATCTGTTGATAATTGCTTTGAAGAAAACTCAAAAGTTTCTCTTATATTTTATATGATCCACCAAAAGAATTAGTGATACATACGAGATAATAAACGACTGGTATATTTATTTCTTTGTCTTGTAAAGTTTGTTTAGGCAACAGATGTTTTGATATTCTTCATTTAACTCGACTTGTATCGTCTTTGAAGCAGTAAGATATTTTAGATGAAAAGCATTTAATATTTACACAAAATGACAAGTATCGAAAAGTATATAAAGAGAATAAATGAATCTTGTTTCTACTTCAGCACAATTTGATATACGCAACAGAATCCAATAGAAATCACTGAAAAAATGTGCAAACTTGCAATAACATTGTAGTACTAGAGCCAAAAAAGGATTTTTACACACACATCTAGACAGTTGAGTTGACTATGTAGCCAAATCAAATAATTATAAAAGTTGAGCAACAAGCCAGAACTCAGCCTTTGGCAATGTTTGGCCAAAAACTTGAGGCATACGACGAACAAACTTTTGCTCAAAGGTGCGGGCACAAAAAAAACTTTTGCCAAGCCCCAACTAGCAAATATTCATTTAGGCGCATTTAGGCGCCTTTTAGGTGAAAAGACCAAAACCAGCCTTACTCATACATACAAACATAACTACTCTATGGTGGTTGCATGACGAGCAATATGGCAAGTGAAAACATTTTTAAAGCTTCAACTGCAATTTAAAAGCAAGCCAAATCATATTTTTGGACACACATTTTTGTGCAGCCTCAGCGACGCCGGCGAAAGTTTTTGGCCCAGCAGCGTTGGCAAAAAAGTTTTACTTGACGCCGCCGTTGCCGCCGCCTTCTCGGTTGTTGCAAGCATCCTGAGTTGTCCTGGTTTATTCTCACCCTCTTCTTGGTCTGCCAATTTGAGTTACAGAACTCCAGCGAAGCGTGTGAAATGCTTTGCAGCCCTGGCTTTGATGGATTTGAGAACACAACTCAACGAGCCAAATTGAGCTGGTTACCAGGCCACAAAACTAATCTGTGGAGAAACTCTTGCTACGCTCACTTTTGCATTTGTGGTATTATTTATCATATTTACTATTAGTTTTTGACTAAGCGTAAACTTAGGATCTAGCATTATTAAAAACGTATTGCCATTGTTTTTTTTTTTTAACTTATCCACGACGCTGTCTTGGTTGTCTTCTTCTCATCTGTGGCCTCCGGCGATTTCCGCGCTGCCTGAGCCTAGTTTGTTGCTTACGTTTGGCCTGTTCGGTCCTGCTTTGAGACTTACGACGCCGAGTCCGCAGTTTTTGCTTGAATTTTCTTTGTAGCTCCTGTTGTCGCTTAACTGACCCATTCGATTGGGAAATTCCCAATGTATCGCTTACGTTGGCCGATTCTAGTTCCTTGTAATCACCTTCATCTAACGGCTTGTAATCGTTGTCACCTTCAGTATCGGTCACTAGAGCTTCGTTATCAGTATCATAATTTGGAAAATCGGCATCGTCCTGCGCCCAACTGGGGTTTTTAACTATGAGCAATAGGCTTAGTAGTCCTAGTAGTAATATAAATGAAACTCTCATTGCGAAATCTATAAAGGTCTAAGATTAACACATGTTTCACGCTTTATATATATACAAAAACTATAAACAATTAAGTAAAAATGCCAAAAGTTAACTGGTTTACTCAGCTGTTGAACCCATTTTATATTTAATTAGCAATATAAATTGGGGTCATAGCTAGTTTGAACGACCTCGTGTCAATTTTTACCAATAAAGTTAGCCATTTGATATTAAAATTGACAATTTAAACTCAGTAACAAAGTTCAACTCCAACAACATGCCAGCAATATTACAAAAGCATAAAGCATAAATTTTCAATTTCACGTATGCTTCTTAAATAGGGCTGACAAACGAAAAAGTACTGATTAAAATTTAAGCGAGAATTAATATTCTCCACTCAGCGTTTTAAAAAGTTAAGCATTATCTATGTATATGTGTTGGATTCTTCGATCGAAAAAAAGTCTTACCTAAGGAGTCATATTTTAGTTTTGATATTTTTCTATTTTCAAACATAGCACTTCTTTTATAGCTATACAAATAAGCGAACAAAAGTTTATTATGTAAGAGTACATATAATGAATAAATTTTTTATTGAAATATATATTTTTAAATTATAAATTCATGTGTGTAACTAAAAGAAACTAGTTTTATTAACCTCGGCGATGTCTAGATTGAGCCTTTGTTTGAGGTCTTGATTGCTTCTTGGGACGAGGCTTGGCTTGGTTCTTTGCCTGCTTCTTGGGTTTGGTTGGTTTCTTTTTATTTCCCTGCTGCTGGCTATTACGATTCGGTTGTTTTTGTTCTTGTGGCCTTTTTGATGCCGCGTTTGTTTGGAAATTTGTTGGTAAATTGGCTGATGGCTCCTCGACACTTTCGTTATCTTCACTTAGGATTAGGGTTAAGTGATTTACTCGAGACACTGTGCCATTCGAATCAACTCCAAAGAAATGCTTTGTGTTTTCTTAATTGTTCAGATATTATGGCAACATTTCTTGCCCATTCCCAAGTATATGTATTTGCCCTTGTATAACTGAATTTCAGCCCAATGCAATCCACTTACAATTGCTTTATCAGATTTACTTGCTTACAAAATTGCATTTCACAAGAAACTTCAACAACAGACCGGGCACTAAAATATGCCCTCAGCCATTTGGAAAAGTGTGTAAAGGTGAGTTGGGTTAGGAAGTTAAGAATGGAGAATCTTATTGTTGTCATATTTATTTTGCTGTCCTGCCTGCTGTTGGTTGTCCTGTTCGCAGACTGTTGCAATCTGCCATCAATGTTAACTCTAAATATATATATATATAATACCAAAGCGGATATTTATTTTCTTGGCAGCCCTCGAATTTGTCTCGTTTATCAGCAGTTTACCAGCATATCCTTGGCATCCTTGCATATGCTTTCTCTGCGTTGAAAAGTTTGGGGACGTTTTTCGTGCTTGATTGCGCATTAAACGGAGTTTCTGATGTACATTAACTTTTCGGCATGTGAAATTAAGATTGAATCTCAAATAAAAGTTTTTCAGGCGATGGTTTTGCATTTTTAATACCTGAATGATAATAATGCTTATTGACACAAATATGAATGTAATGAAACTGTCAAGAATAATTCAAAGACCAACTAATGAAATGTTAACAGGTAAATAAATTTTGAATACAGCATTTAAAACTTTAAATTAAATTACATTGATTTGAGAGCAATACACACCTTAGTAAGCAACACTTTTCGAATATATGAGACAACGAGGAAATGTGATAGGAAGGAGGGCTGCCAAGAAAATAAATATCCGCTTTGGTATTATATATATATATATATTTAGAGTTAACATTGATGGCAGATTGCAACAGTCTGCGAACAGGACAACCAACAGCAGGCAGGTCAGCAAAATAAATATGACAACAATAAGATTCTCCATTCTTAACTTCCTAACCCAACTCACCTTTACACACTTTTCCAAATGGCTGAGGGCATATTTTAGTGCCCGGTCTGTTGTTGAAGTTTCTTGTGAAATGCAATTTTGTAAGCAAGTAAATCTGATAAAGCAATTGTAAGTGGATTGCATTAGGCTGAAATTCAGTTATACAAGGGCAAATACATATACTTGGGAATGGGCAAGAAATGTTGCCATAATATCTGAACAATTAAGAAAACACAAAGCATTTCTTTGGAGTGGATTCGAATGGCACAGTGTCTCGAGTAAATCACTTAACCCTAATCCTTAGTCCCCAGCTATTCATATCAATTTTTCAATTCGCCTCCACAATAAAGAATAAAATGAAAAGCCAGCAAACAGGGGAAGGGAATACAATTTTTATGGATTGAACGACTCTTATTTTATTCTTTCTTTCTTTCATTTTTTTTCCTGCTGTTATTGTTGCCTTGTAACAAGGATATTGACGACGCGTCGTCGTTGTCGTTTCTCGTTCTTGCCAGGATGATGATAAAGTGCGGCATCAAACCGCATTTTTATACGTATGTATGTATAGATTTTCCCATGTTAGATGCCTGGCAAATCTGTGTGGCAGTTGGCGGTTGCATATTTATGCACAGTTCAAAGATCAAAATGAATATTTTATTTGATTTGATTCCTGTTTGGGCTGCTCGCTGTTACAAGAAAAGCATTTTTAAGCGCGCAATCCTTGGCATAATCAAGTCCTTGGAGACTCAGAGTCAGCAGCAGCGGGCCAATTGTCTGCCGGGTGAATTGAAAATACTATCTTCAATTTTGTGTGTTTGTGTGTGGTTTAACAAAAAGAAAGAGGGAGGATATAGGTTATTCAACAAATGCTGTGTTTAATGCAGTGATAAAGTGCCCAAAAGTATGCAAAAACTTACAAGGTGATATAAAATGTTTAACACATTATTGAAAAAAAAGCCGCAATATTAAGCTATGCATATAGTAAAAGACAGACAAAACAGAATACGCCGTTCATACATTTACTTACCAATTTCAAATGTAAATACTAACAACAGTTCATTCTATTTAGCTACAATAAAAGCCAAACAAAGAAAAAGTTATTTAATAACAATGTCGCAAATTAAACAAAAAATATTCCAAGAAAACACCTAAGCAAAGCAGCTGGCATTTGTGATTGCCAATTAAAGCTTTTGAGTATATAAACCCTGAAAAGTATTTAATTTGAACATTTAAAAGTTTCGAAATGAGGGTTTCTTTTGTGATATTATTCGGACTCCTAAGCGTACTGCTTTTGGCTCATAGTCCCACTTTGGCGCAGAACGAGGAAGAAGATTATGAATATTATGATGATTCCGAGAAAGCTGGTGCCGATGTTGAAGGTGAGAGTGATGAACCCGTTGATAACAGCAACAACAACAACGATAACACTGATGAACAAGGCGAAAGCGAAAGCGGAGCGGTAGAAGAAGTCGTTGAAGAAATAAACGATGGCGATACTACCGTACCTGAAGAAGAAGTACCAGCCGCTTCGCCCACAAATTCTCAACCAAATGCGGCACAAAGGAGGAGACAACAGCAACAGCAACAGCGTCAGCAACAATTGGAACGTCAGCGCCGCCAGCAGCAGAATCGACAAACCAGACCTAGGCAGCAGGCTCAGAACCAGAGAAGGAACCAGAATCAGGCCAGAAATCAGAATCGGGCAAGGAATCAGAATCAGACCAAGAACCAGGCTAGAAACCAGAACCAAGGTAGACAACGTACGTTTCAAGCAAGGCCTCTAGCTAGGGCCCAACAGCGCCGGGGTTAAAAACAACCCTTTAGCTAGTAATGACAATGTGATTTGAATATTTTTCTGTTCTGCTATAAAGGCAAATAAAAAAAATAAAAAAAAAAGTTAACAAAATGTTTTATACAATTTCTAAAAATGTTATCATCGTTGTCAAGTAAAGTATTATTGTACTTGCAAACTAAACAACGTTTGAATGAAGATTAATCAGCAAAATAACGTTTTTGAACCATATCTTATCCAAACTCACCTCATCTCTCATCTGTTCTGTTCGTGCCCACTAAACAACAACGATGGCCCAAATAAGTTTTTGCACATTCTATTCGAAAAAAAACACAACAAACAAAAATACAACAAAGCAACTGAGTATACAACTTGGTTTTGGTGTTTCACAGTTTTTAAATTTGGGTATATAAGCTCGAAATTGCATTATACCTAAACATTTATACAATTCGCAATGAAAGTTGCTTTGGTCTTGCTATTTGGACTTCTAAGCGTATTACTTTTGGCCCAAAGTCCCGCTTGGGCGCAAGACGATGAAGATTATGACTACTATGACTATTCCGAGGAAGCAAGTGAAGATAACGAAAGTGTCGAGGAGCCATCAGCCAATTTACCAACAAATTTCCAAACAAACGCGGCATCAAAAAGGCCACAGGAACAAAAACAACCGAATCGTAATAGCCAGCAGCAGGGAAATAAAAAGAAACCAAACAAACCCAAGAAGCAGGCAAAGAACCAAGCCAAGCCTCGTCCCAAGAAGCAATCAAGACCTCAAACAAAGGCTCAATCTAGACATCGCCGAGGTTAATAAAACTAGTTTCTTTTAGTTACACACATGAATTTATAATTTAAAAATATATATTTCAATAAAAAATTTATTCATTATATGTACTCTTACATAATAAACTTTTGTTCGCTTATTTTTATAGCTATAAAAGAAGTGCTAAGTTTGAAAATAGAAAAATATCAAAACTAAAATATGACTCCTTAGGTAAGACTTTTTTTTCGATCGAAGAATCCAACACATATACATCGATAATGCTTAACTTTTTAAAACGCTGAGTGGAAAATATTAATTCTCGCTTAAATTTTAATCAGTAGTTTTTCGTTTGTCAGCCCTATTTAAGAAGCATACGTGAAATTGAAAATTTATGCTTTATGTTTTTGTAATGTTGCTGGCATGTTGTTTGAGTTGAACTTTGTTACTGAGTTTAAATTGTCAATTTTAATAACAAATGGCTAACTTTATTGGTAAAAATTGACACGAGGTCGTTCAAACTAGCTATGACCCCAATTTATATTGCTAATTAAATATAAAATGGGTTCAACAGCTGAGTAAACCAGTTAACTTTTGGCATTTTTACTTAATTGTTTATAGTTTTTGTATATATATAAAGCGTGAAACATGTGTTAATCTTAAACCTTTATAGATTTCGCAATGAGAGTTTCATTAATATTACTACTAGGACTACTAAGCCTATTGCTCATAGTTAAAAACCCCAGTTGGGCGCAGGACGATGCCGATTTTCCAAATTATGATACTGATAACGAAGCTCTAGTGACCGATACTGAAGGTGACAACGATTACAAGCCGTTAGATGAAGGTGATTACAAGGAACTAGAATCGGCCAACGTAAGCGATACATTGGGAATTTCCCAATCGAATGGGTCAGTTAAGCGACAACAGCAGCTACAAAGAAAATTCAAGCAAAAACTGCGGACTCGGCGTCGTAAGCTTCAAAGCAGGACCGAACAGGCCGAACGTAAGCAACAAACTAGGCTCAGGCAGCGCAGAAATCGCCGGAGGCCACAGATGAGAAGAAGACAACCAAGACAGCGTCGTGGATAAGTTAAAAAAAAAAAAAAATAGCAATACGTTTTTAATAATGCTAGATCCTAAGTTTACGCTTAGTCAAAAACTAATAGTAAATATGATAAATAATACCACAAATGCAAAAGTGAGCGTGGCAAGAGTTTCGCCACAGATTAGTTTTGTGGCCTGGTAACCGCTCAATTTGGCTCGTTGAGTTGTGTTCTCAAATCCATCAAAGCCAGGGCTGCAAAGCATTTCACACGCTTCGCTGGAGTTCTGTAACTCAAGTTGGCAGACCAAGAAGAGGGTGAGAATAAACCAGGACAACTCAGGATGCTTGCAACAACCGAGAAGGCGGCGGCAACGGCGGCGTCAAGTAAAACTTTTTTGCCAACGCTGCTGGGCCAAAAACTTTCGCCGGCGTCGCTGAGGCTGCACAAAAATGTGTGCCCAAAAATATGATTTGGCTTGCTTTTAAATTGCAGTTGAAGCTTTAAAAATGTTTTCACTTGCCATATTGCTCGTCATGCAACCACCATAGAGTAGTTATGTTTGTATGTATGAGTAAGGCTGGTTTTGGTCCTTTCACCTAAAAGGCGCCTAAATGCGCCTAAATGAATATTTGCTAGTTGGGGCTTGGCAAAAGTTTTTTTTGTGCCCGCACCTTTGAGCAAAAGTTTGTTCGTCGTATGCCTCAAGTTTTTGGCCAAACATTGCCAAAGGCTGAGTTCTGGCTTGTTGCTCAACTTTTATAATTATTTGATTTGGCTACATAGTCAACTCAACTGTATAGATGTGTGTGTAAAAATCCTTTTTTGGCTCTAGTACTACAATGTTATTGCAAGTTTGCACATTTTTTCAGTGATTTCTATTGGATTCTGTTGCGTATATTAAATTGTGCTGAAGTAGAAACAAGATTCATTTATTCTCTTTATATACTTTTCGATACTTGTCATTTTGTGTAAATATTAAATGCTTTTCATCTAAAATATCTTACTGCTTCAAAGACGATACAAGTTGAGTTAAATGAAGAATATCAAAACATCTGTTGCCTAAACAAACTTTACAAGACAAAGAAATAAATATACCAGTCGTTTATTATCTCGTATGTATCACTAATTCTTTTGGTGGATCATATAAAATATAAGAGAAACTTTTGAGTTTTCTTCAAAGCAATTATCAACAGATAAACCAAAGCAATTGTCACAGCAGGTGTTACTATGAACACCTTTTATATTTGGTTGCTGCTCTTGGGCCATTTTTGCCTTGAATATAATAAGTCGGATACCCCTTTGCGTTTACCTGCACATGGGAAAAGAACACCAAAAGATTCTCAAATTGCCTACCAAGATCGGGAAACTGTAATGTCACCCAGTATATTCGGCTCCATTGATAATAATTCAGTTAACCTGGACAACAAAACAAAGAACGTTTTTAAGGTTGTCAAGAAAGCAAGAGATGAATTTAATATACTTTATATAAATTGGAGTGCTATCTTAACAATATTATTCACAATTTACGTTGCCTATTTGTTTTTAGCTTTGTTTTGAATTTACATGAATATTAAATGTGTAATGTACTTAAATAAAGAACACTTAAACACTAAAAATATGTTTAAAATATATTTTTAAAAATGTATCACCTAATAAATATCCGTTACATTTGCAGCTTGAGTTGGCAGCTTTTTAAAACATGTTTTTTTTTGCATTCTTCACATTCTTCAACTCCATTTGTAAAAGCTGTTGAATGAGTGAAGAAGGCTCACATATGTTACCCATATATGCTAAGTATGCTACGAGTAGCACTCTGACCCCATACAGTCTGGATACCACGCTTGCTCGCTGTTGCTTTCGTCAACTGCAACATAATTTATGACGCTTTCATTAAAAGCGACAAGCGAGACAAACGCCCACACACTCAAACAATCACGACTCCAACTGCCCGGTTGAGTTTGTAGTTTGTGTGTGTTTAAAATTTGTTTTCTGCCCTAACGTGACATGCCTCCTACTCCTGTAGCGACAACTTTAACTCGGTTACGTGTGCCAGACAGTTGTCAGGCGGAACGCCATAGATGTCGGCAACATTTCACCCCAGAACGGTGTCAATTTTTTAATGTCAAACGGTTAACTGCCCAAAGGATCGCACCCGATCCTGAAGCAACAATGAAGCAGCAGTGAAACGTCGCGTCGCCGTAACGCTCTGACATAATTAAAGGCCATTAATCACGTGTGCTGATTCAACAACGCCCACTCGCAAAGGACCTCCACCGCCTCAGGTTGACCCCCTGTTGGTATCGTTTGGGTTAATCAAGCCACTTGGGGTACTAGTCTAATGGGAGTTGGGGGGTTGTTGAATTTAAATTTGTGCAGCCAAGACAAAACCTGCTTGGCGATATCGTTTCTCGTATCGCTGCTCGTTACAAAATGTGTCCAACTGGACAAATTCTTTTTACACATGCTTCGTTGTTTTTCTGCATTTCTTTTTTTTGATTTTCTTTTGCAAACGTTTTTTGGTCGAACTTTTTTTTATACAGCAGCAGCATTTTGGCGTCAATTAACGTTCTTTGTTGTGGCGTTACATTGGACACTTTTTCGGCCCGAACACACACACATGGCCACAGTCATAGCCAAATCTATAGCTCTATGTAGATTGGATGTTGCGCTTCAATGCGCTGCAAGCTGACTTTAATTTGGGTAAAAGCGACTTATGAAGCTGCTACCATTTAAATAAGTGTTCTATTGGTATTTATTAGATTAAAATTTAAAGTTAAAAGAGCGTCATATTTTATTAGACCAAATCAAACCTTAATTCAATTTATATAGTTAAAGAAACTTAAGTTTAGAATTAAAGTAAAAATCAGTAAGCAATGATAAAAAAAACATTTTGTTCAAAGTAAAAATTTATTTATTTCACTATAAATCCAAAAATGATCCTGATTCTTCATACACCTTTAAATATAGCGCACTGTGCGGTTAAAAGAGAATGGCAAAAAAAAGAAAGAAATTCGAATGAAACGATATGACAAAACAAATTCCCATATATTCACAACAGCAGCATACTCATGCACAACCACACACCCATAGAGGCATGTCACATGTCACACACCCAAACACAAACACACACACACACATACGCAGATACGTTAGCGAAAGATATCAGCAACATGGCTGCTGCGGCGGCGCTTATATAGACTTATAGTCTCGCATATTGACCGCGACGGGGCAGAGTCCGCGACACCTTCGCAACAACAGCAACAGAAACAGCAACAACACACTGAACTGCCTTATACCCCACCACCAATAACCCACCAATAGCCAACAATACCAAATCCTCGATTTCGATGGAAGCCGTAACTCTGAGCGTGGGACGCTTGGGGATTGATTTTTAACGAGCGAAGCTGCTAGTGAAACAGTCGATGCAATGCCAAGCTATGAATGTTTGAATGTTGCTGCAAAAAATTATGGAAAAACAATTTTTAATGGACTTAAACTGTGGAAAATGGTGGCCATGTGTCTGCATTAAAGGGTTAAATGTGCATAAAAATCAGGAAAAATATATATGTATATGTGTATTGTGCACAAATTGCCGCATGGACTTTTGGCTTTGAAGTGGCCAATTAAACGAGTCAAGTTTTTATTTGACCGAGGGCTTTGCTTGATTTGTTAACGGCTGCCAACGTTTCCATGGCAGCTTATTGACTTACAGCCTGATTGATGCATATTGAGCTATGTAAACCAAGTCAATAGTTTGTGCTTCTTTTGTTTCTTGAAATAGAGCTATGTAAACCAAGTCAATAGTTTGTGCTTCTTTTGTTTCTTGAAATAGAGACATAGAATATATAGATATTTATTTGAAAAAGTTTAGAAGGTTTTAGAATAAAATAACAAAGATGAATCTATAGCAGGAGTCTTTTCTTTCAGTGTCGCAAACGACTTATCAAACAAACAAGTAGATAGAAACGTAACAGAAACAGAAGGACCAGGACTAGGACCAGGCCAAAATCAACACGAGCGTTACCCAAGCAATCAAATCTTAAAATAATACAAAAAACACCCAGGCTAACCACAGACACCGAACACAAAGTCAGAAACTGAAACCGAAATAGAGACACAAAACCAGGAACAGGCACCAAAACAGTGGGCTCTGTAGTTTGGATTGTTTTCGACAACTAAGCCAGGGTAACATTTAAATTTCGTGCAACCAAAAGCTACTTTGTGGCTTTAAGCAACAGCTAGGCAAACAGTAGCAGCAACTACAACAACAACAAGCACAACAACAGCGGCTAAGTACCAAAGTAAACACGGCATAGATGTCGCTAGAGTTGGGAGAGTTAGGTAGAAGACCCGAAAAACTTTGACCACATGAAAGGCGAACGCAGCGGGAAGCCGGCGAAACTTTATGCAAAATGCCCGCGGCCAATGCAATGCACACATGAACAGCAATGAGAAGGGTGATAAGGGATGACAAGAGGGATTTTGGGGTGTTGTGCTCTCTATGTGTGTTAATTTGGTCGTAGCGTTATTGTAACTTGGCATGCGAGGGCGCAAAGTGGAAAAGTGTTTTAATTGAATTATTTTCATTGTCGCCCCGGCCAAAATACAGCTCCTGTTCCAGCTTGTACTACTACCAATGCTTGCCTTCTGGCATTATTAACTCTGTTTTGTTGCTGCAATTTATGCAAACTTTCTCGAAAAAAAAAATTGGAAAAAGAAATGTACAAAATACGAAACAAAAGAAAAAGGCACACAAAAAGTTAAATGAGTTAAACGAGCAATTTTATGAGCATGTCGAAAAGTTTCACAAATGCCCCACAATAAAACAAGGCGACCAATTGGTTGGCGGGTTTCGTACCACACCCCGTTTGCCAGTTACCATTTAGCTGTTACCTGTTAGCTGTTACCGTTTTGCCAGCCCGAAGGGCCTTTGCAGTCTCACTCGCTACGCCAAATTGTACGTGAGTTTTACTTGTCTAATTGTTTGTAAATGCAATTTGTATGGCCAGAGGTGGGTGAGTATTCGAGTATTTCAAATCAATGGATCTGCCTGTCTTTCATGCAAAACAAAAGTTTTCACTGTAAAGTTTTCAACAAATGCATAGCGGCCATTTCATATTTGTTGATAAATATGTATTAAGTTAAGTAATATTTGATTTCAATTTAATTGATTTATATCTTAAAAAGTATTTAGAAAAATATGTCTCTTTCATAATTTTATGAATAACAAGTTTATAAAATATTTATCTCAAACACAGTTGTTAAATCTAAAAAGTTCACTTTATTTATTAACTATTGTGTATCAGCTCTAAAAGTTGTAAATCTGTTTCTTGGAATACTGAACTCTGCAATATTTTTTAAAGACAGCTGTAAAGTACATTTACATAGTGATAGCATGCAGTGTTTACACTATTCTAAGCGCCTTTCGTTATTCAATTTAGAGCAGCACTTATCAAGTAAAAGCTTCACATCAAGATCCAATTATCAGAGGCTACACACATACAAACATGCAAGGTCACAATTATGTGACCCATAACTTTGGGAAAAGCCATGGCAAAGTTATGGCAAACATACACATGCATATCCATATTATAATCCCCTGCACATTCTTATCGCATCGGGCAAAAACATTTTCAATTTCAATAGGCTAACGAGTTGATATTTTTTTATTTCTATCAGCAGAGCAGAGAGCAAAGCGTGTAAAAATTGTGCGCCAAAAAGGCCAAATGCAAATGGAAATTGGCGAAAAGCGGTCAAAAGAGCAGGAGCAGCAGCCGCAACAACAACAACAGAAACAACAACAATGGGAGAAAGGAAATAAGCCATTCACACTTTTGTATGTATGTATGTGTGTGTGTGTGTGAATTCTAATTCAAAGGCCAAACAGCAGCCACAATGGCAACACGTCGCTTTCCCCTCAACTCCCACCCACAAACCAACCCAATCAAAAAATGGCAACTGGTTGGCAGGTGCAGGGATGCAAGCGTTATGGGGAGGGAGGGGTAGCGTTGGGTGGCTTGCCAAAGCGCAGGACGACGATGTGCAAAATGTTCTTAATTCTCAATTCATATGCAAATTTATTTTATCGCCAACGCTGCTGCCTGCCTGCCTGCCTGCCTGCCTGCCTGCCTGCCTGCCTGCCTGCAACAACAATGAAGGATTGTGGCTGCCAGCCTGACTGCCTCACTGACTCTTTGACTGGGCAAAGTGGAAATCATCCATTTGCACACAAACACACCCACATGCACACACACACAGATTCGCACTTGTGCATGGAGCTTGACTTTTGTGGTGCAGTTTGGTTTGATAGTGGGGATTGCGGCATAAAGTGCACTTACAAAAATATTTGTTAAATACATTTTGTAAGAATTGTAAGCAAAATTTGTAGTAAGCAAGTATATAATAATTTTCTTTTAATCATAATTGCTTTTTATATTGCATATGTTCTTTTAAGATAGAAGTATCAAACTTGAAAGTCTGCAGCAATAACAACAAAAATCCATTAACAATTTTACAAACGTTTATGTTCTATAAGAAAATTAAATATTAAATCGTCTAAAATTGATCTTCGTATTTTTTATTTAATTATTTTATTTTTATATTATAAAATTCTATGCTTACAATTTTAAATAGTAAAAGATCTCCATCACATTAATTTTCCCTTAGTGTATAACAATGGTTGGAGGTAATGTTGAGACTGCCTCGCAGCTCGTTATTGCTTGTAGAATTGCCGTTTTTGGCATTGGCAATGCGTGCATAAATACTCAAACATACGTACCCTTTCAGTTGTTGTAATTGATCGCACACATTACAAATTGCACATTGAAAAAAGTGCTTAAATGCTAACTTTTAAGCAGGCAACAATAGTAATTGCGAGCGAGTGTTTAAGGCAGAGCTCTCCTGCTGTGGCATTTATTGCCTTGCCACACTTAGTTAGTTATGAGTCGTATTATTGTCAGTTGCATGAATGTCGCTTGGTTGCTGCCATAATTAAAAGCTCACGCAACATTTGCTGCCACATCTTGGCTTGTTACTAATTGCCCCAAGTGCAAAACTCATGATGCAAGTAATGATTATGGCCAGTATCTGGCTTCTTGCTGGGTCAGATAGCTTTTCTCTGTCCGAAAAGAGAGCGAGGAAAACACTCAATCGAGCACAAAGCCGGCAATGCCAAGTGCCAATTAGCAAGCAAAATAGATTGTAAATTTTAATGACATACACGGCTGCTGCTCTTTTTTTTGAAACCTGGCATGGCTTTTTGCCTGCTCTGCTTTCTTTTTCTGCCTTTTATTGCACTCTGACCCTATGTTTTTTATATTATTTCTTCATTGCTAGTTGCTAGTAGCCACTTTTGAAAAGGCAACTCCTTTAGTTGTAGCGCCTTGCAAAAGAAGTCAAAGGCGTTGACCGCCTGTGTCCTGTGTGCATCATTGAATATAAAATACACTAACACACTATATCTGTCTCCACTATGTTGTGTGTGTGTGTGTGTCCACTTCAATTAAAAAGACTTTCACCCGCTGTTGAACGAAAAGAAAAAAAAACGAAAGAGAAAAGATACGAACCTAAAAGACTTGAAAAACACTTCCGCTTTACTTTACTTTGCTCGTACTTTAGTTTGTGTGTGTGTGCGCCTTAGTAAACGTTTGCAATTGCTTTGAAATTGCGCAGACGTGCAGACTGCAGACCCCGTCCTGGAGACGACGATGACGATGACGGAAGAAAAAAACTGTCTACCTAACAGTATGACGGCCATTGCAGCACAACATGACTTCCGCTTCCGCTACATGTATGTGTTGTGTGTGTGATGAAGCAAGCTCACACACACATATACAGTAAAATGAAATCAATTCAAAGCCTTATACGAGCTGCCACTGCTTCTGCTTCAGCTCCTCCATCGCTCCTTTTTTTTCTTCATCAACATCAACGCTTCCTCATTGCCATCAGCAGCCCGTTACCGTAACCATTTCTATTCTCATTCTCATTCCCATTCCCATTATCACAATAGTTGTCCTTTTGCCTTGTCCAGCCAAGTCGGTTGGCAAAAAATGTCGCCGATTTTTTTTTGCTGCCCCCTCAATTGAAATTTACACAACGATGAACCTTTTTTCGGGTCTGGCTAAAGGACCTTGCCTGTTGTTATTACTAAACGTCATTGTTCTTTTGGCAACTTTGTTGTGAAGTGAAACAGAATCAAGTGCAAAGCACTTTAAATAAATATAAAAAAAAATTGTCATAAAAGTGATCAGCTTATAAATAAAAATATAAAAAGGGCCTCTGGAGAAGTGGTTTATGTTATTTTGGTAATCAATCAAGTTTAACACTTAAGTTAAATCATAGAAGTACAATAGAAAAGACGAACTTTAGAGCTCTATTTATATAATTTTTCTTTGATTTACTCAGTTAAGAAGCAAGCGGTTTGTTTTGAGAATGTTAAACCATGTCTTTAGTTTCATTTACATCTTAGAGTATAATGTAATAGTTAGTTATAGTAACAATCTGATTTCTATCAAATATAGTCCAGCCAAATATTATATATAACACATTGGAAGTAATTTAATTTAAGTTTTGCCAACAATGGCAATCACAACTGTTGACCGGAAACAATACACATGCAATTATGTATGCTTATTGTGCTGCATCCTGCAGGAAACAACAAGCCCCAAAATCCGTATGATGCTCATTAGAAAAAAGAGTTTTTTGCAACCACAATGGCAGAAAGCAGCAACCCAAAATTGACCATAGAATAAATTGAAGTGAGTAAAACACAAAAAAAATAAAAAAAAAAATGAGAAAAACAGGTAAAAACAAAGCAAAAAACAACCAAACAAATGCAACGTGACAAACTACAATGAGACATTTGAAATGGGTTCCTGCTTACAGTTCGTATACCCGCTCCTATGACTACCTCTGGGCATGTGTCAATGCAACTCGGACTGCGACTCCCTTGGGCTAAATCGAGGCGATAAGAACAACGAATGGCGATAGTGTCACAAAACAAATAGGTTGCCTAAAAACCGCAAAAACCAACAGCAACAAACTGGACACGACAAAAACAACAACAACATGTGACCACTAATGTTTAGCCGCACACAAATAAATGCAAACGAACAGGAGCAGGGACAAAAAGTTAAAGTGTAACGCGGTTGCAATGCCACTGCCAACGTTCCTTAAATCCCTCGATTTTCTTTTCTTCTTTTTTTTTTGTAGAAAGTTGAGAGCACTGCACTTTAATGTCATTGCCTACTTTGAAGGCGCACACAAAATGTTTGAAGTGCTACGTAAATATTTTCTAATTAATTTTGCGTTTTCCCATTAGAGGGAAGCCGACGCAACTAACGCCTGGCTAAGATTTCATTACGCTACACTCGAGTGGTTCCCTATCGCACTCCCTCTCTCTGTTTAGCTCCGCCCACGTAATGAAAACTCTTGCTACGTAATTAGCAATGCAGCCCATGCAATATGGTGTGAGAGAAGTATGAGCAGGAGCTAGAGAGATTGGCTTCGAGTATTTGAGTGTGTTTTTAATACGCATCAACAAAAGTGGGCAATGCCTGGCAGGGACTTGTCGGGATGCAAGAGTAGAGGTGTTGTCATCATTGGCACTTCATTCACACTTGACATATGCAAATGCTCAATTTAAATGGATTTATAGTGTACGTGGCCTCTGACATTAAGCCACTCGAAGTGCTTTCCTTTTCTATTTTTGTTCTGGGTCGCTTTTCGAGATTATTAAAGAATTCGAAAACAATATAGGCTGGGTTTAAGCAGGGATAACTAATGGACCCTAAATAGGGTAAAGTGCATGTAGTTTTATTAAGAAAAGAGAGATCAACTTAACTTTAAAAAACATTATATTACATATTTTACTTATCATACAATCAAAT
>JAWNNR010000899.1:0-126306 GCA_035044725.1 Scaptomyza caliginosa | reverse complement strand
ACAAAATAATATTTATATGTTTTACAGTATTTTAAGTTTTCAAAACCTTTAGATTTTCCAAGTGTATTCAGTTTCCAGTCATCCGCTGCTCTTACAACAAGGACGCAACGTTGAGTTTGTAAGCCAAAAAGTCAGTCAGCTGTTTTTCGTTGCTGACTTACTGGCTGCCAGGTGCAACAGCACAGCCAAGTGGATCTTAGCTGCATGTTTATGCAAATTTAGCAGGGGGCGGCAACAGAGGTGGGTTTGGATAGCAGCTGGCTGCAGTTTCCCTTTTGGCCATTCAACAAAAAGTATCTTTTGATTATAGGACTTATAGCTATTTTACCAGCAATGTGATAGATAAAAAAGTTATTCGTCTTTCACTGTGATAACAACGCAGTAGAAAGAGCGTTGGAAAGGCAGACAAAGAGAGGTGAATAGATCGAAAGACAGTCAGGTCTAAACAAAGGCTACGGTTGTTTGTTTCTGCTGAGACTCCCCATCATATGTAATTAATTTGGCAACAGCTGTTTATCCCAATTAGCGATGAATCCTTGTTGCTGCCTTCTAAAAGTGAGAGTGTGTGTGTGTGGGTGAAGGAGAATATTTTTGGGGCGTCTAACGTTTATTTACCGCTTCACAGACTTCCAGTTGGGCGTTCAGAATAAACAACTGTCAACGATTTGCAATACAAATTGGCCATCTTAACACATGTGTACACATACTTAAATGGTGTACATGTGGATAACAAATGCATTTTAGTTGGACCAAATGACAAATAAGTAACATTATTTGCTTCAAATATGTTTACATTGCATTTCATGGCATTTGATTAAATAAAACAATTTAATGATATCAAGTTTTTGTAATATAATTAAACCTTTTGCCACTTAAAGCAACCACAAAATGTACAAACTGGTATTATTGACTCTTAACTCTTTTAGGCCATCTGAAAACCCTCTCAGTAACACTTAAAACATATTAGCCCAAATGCTCTTGAGTTCAGTTTAAGGTAGTCAAATGGCGCTTATTACCCAACTGGTTGTAATCTTCCCGCCTTCTTTGCTCCCTTCATTACATTAATGCAATCAAATCAGCTGCTATAATCCAAAGGGCAACTCAAGCAATCAAAGCATTCACCACCTAATGGAAAACTGGTTAAAAAAAAAAAAAAAAAATGAAGGGAAAAAATTTGCTAAATTGACAATGTCAACTTTAGGCATCAAGTAAAATTGCAAAGAAAGCAAAAAAAAGGGAGCGTTAAAACGGAAAACCCCAACACACAATTCATTTTTTTTTTTGCGTAAGCAGGTTGTGTCCTTGGCGCCTTTTCGTCCCTTTACTTATGGCCGCCCTTATTACTGGTCAAAAGCAACATTTTTGTGATGCGTCTCTCAATTTATTATGCGTCCTTTGGCGGCATCTCATCAAATGGTTAACAAGTAGTCACAGCCGAGCCGAGTATCAAAGTGATTCTCTCAGTTGGAATTCCGCTACGAAAATGGCCTAATTAGAAACGTTATTGATATACTAATACACTGTACAACGAGAAAAAACAAAAACCTTAATTCTAACTTTAAATCAAATATTGTCAGTTCATTAACCAAATGCAAACTTTATTTAATAGCAACGAAAAGTAACTCTATTTTCTCGCATGCGATATTTTGTAACCAAAGCAAACGCAAAGGCAGCGCAGTTGCCGGCAACAGTTGCTGCTGCTGCTGCTATGGGAAATGTGACTGTGGCGTGTTCCATTGCCATTACGTTCCGCATGGAGCTTAAGCGTCAACTAGAATCGTATTTGCCAAACAGTTTGTGTTGAAAATGCCGCCGTGTTGGTTGACGAACGCATGAAAAACGCCATTTTAATAAAACAGTAGTGCATAACGGTACAATACGTTAACTATTCAACTGTATAAGAGTGTGGGTGTATTCGCTTACGTACGTAGAAATTTAAGTGTGTGTGTGTGTGTGTGTGTGTGCTCTCCGAAGTAGCAAATAGCGAGAAAGCAAACGAAGTCGTGATCGCAACCATTTGTTTCCGTTTCAGTTTCAGTTTCACGCATTCAGTTGCCTTCGAGTCCTCGTATTGAACAAAAGTGCAAGGATTGCCGCTGATTGTAAGAGTGTCAAACACAAGTGAATATTAAATTGTTGAATAATATTCTCAAATGAATCATTTCGATGAAGCAGCTACGTGCTTTTAGCTGCAGTTAATGCTCGACAAAAATTCGAATACAAAAAAAAGTACAACAAATAAAACGAAATAATAAAGAATAATAATTTCATAAGTGCAAAACATAAGAAAGTTCGCCAAGTGTGTGTGTTTATGTTTGTGGAAGTGTGCTTTAAATTGTACTTGTTATGTCAAGTGTGAAAAAAGCGAGTGTCTTTTATGTGATTTTATTGTGTTTTGCGTGTTTTGTTATCTAAAAGCGAGAGTGAAATGTGTGTGTGTGTGTGTGGCGCAATTATTTCTTTTGTTTTCTGTAATTAGCATCGTTTGGCCATAATTTGATTGTTTTTAATGTTACAACATTTGCATAATGACAACATTTTGTGAATGATGTCAGCTTGCAGCTTAAAGCATTTTAAAATCAATTTTTTTTTTGGTTTGAACAAATATTTGCAATGAATTCGCAATGACAGCTAATAAATATTTAGCCATAAATCGTTTAACAAATTAATTATATGAGTCTTACGCTAAATTGCAGGTAAACAAAACATATGCATAAATCGTAACATAAATAACAAAAAACAAACGTTTACAAGTTTTTGTTTTCTAATGCGTGAGTGCAGTTAGAGCAAAAAAAAAGAAGAAAAAAACAACAAAAACTGTCAAGCCGGTTACCGCCTCTAAAGTGCATCTAGCAACCGCAACAACAACAAAAAACTTGACCGAATTTCCAATCAATTTGGCGTCTCTAATCTCTCGCCTTCGCCTTCACAATCTCAATTGAGCAATGATTTATGCAGGTGAGTGAGTGAGAAACGCACTATTTTTCGTTGCTTTTGATATGAATATTATTAGTTTGTGCGATTTAAAGCCAGCGGCATTTAAGCTATGCAAATTGATCCATTTGAAAATGAGCCTCTTTTGGCTCTAAACTCTCAAGTGCAACAATTTCAAATGATATAACTTGACTTAGTAAGTCATAAATTTGTTATTAAGTGGGTTTTTGCCGCTGTTGTAGGCATAAAGAATCGATTTTTCTCCCAACTATGTGAACTTTAGTGTAAAAGATTTCGCTCTTTCATTAACAAACCTCATATTGTTCATATCAAAAGTAATGTGATGAACCTTAAAGTCTTCGAAATATAACATACTTGTTGTATTTTATTTCTAAATCATTTGACTGATTAGTATTTGAACACAACGTTCAACGTAAACAACATGTGTAAATATTTCAAAAAGAATGTATACAAATAGTTTGTTGGATTTGATTTTTGTTTATGTGACTTTGTGGGAATAAATACGGCACGTGCCGAAACTAGCAACAGTTTTAGTTGCTACTGCTATTGCTAGTAGCTTAATTAATACAAATGTTTTCAGTGCGGCGGGGGGGTAAAAAATACAATAGAGTTGGCAAAAGTTCAGTTTTGCTAACAAAAGTTTTGTTTTAGTTTTTCTCAACATAAATCTCAATCTCTCAACCAAATGCCGCTTGGCAGCTGACAGACTGATTTTTGTAGACGCTTTGCTGCCGTTGACTGACGGCCTTAGCAAAAGTTGCCTTAGTGATAAAATAAAGAGATCCAATAACTTGGATTGCAAGACATCTTTCTTAGCTGGTTGACAAGTGTTGGAGCCAAATGCGAATAATCGTTGAATAAGTTTACATATAGCAAAGTTCAAATTTCGCTTAACCTTTTAACAAATGGTAACAATTGTAATCACACTTATTCGAAGCCAACAATTACATTAAAAACCAGTTGCTAAAATGTCACCTTCACTTTGATTATTTTTAATACGTTTAATTGACAGACGAAAAGGGTACAAAACAATGTATTAAAGGTCAAAGTGTAGGTATATATAATGCAAGTCTAATATATCTTATTAATATTTAATAGCCTAGCTCTTGTATTCAGTGTAAAAGCTTTTCCCTGTATTCCATTTGTAAGGTAAGATAGGCAGAGAAAGTGTAGGCTGAATTCTTGTTATTATTGTGGTCTTGTTTGCTCTATCAAACTCACTGAATTTTGTCGTGTGTTACATTCTGTGTGAATATGCAAGGCGATTATAACAATATATATATATATATATAGAAACAGCAACAACAACAATGATAGGCGACGACAGACTTTCAGCCTACGTGCATAAGGTAATGAAACCTGAGATTCTTTAGCAACACGTTGAATGTCAAAACAAAAGCGACAGAAAATGCAACAAATACAGCGTGTGTGTGTGTGTGTATGTGTGTGGGATAACTACTGGATGTCTGGCGACTGGGTGGCTATCGAAGGCAGCAAGCAGTCTTTATCAAAAAAAGAGAGTGAGTCTTACATATAAGGCAGGCTGGTGGGGCAAATAAAAACTGTATATGTGTATATTTTTATTTATGGCTGGGTTATAAAACTGTTTCAGGTGTCTGCAGTTATTTGTGCATTAAACTTGGCATTAAATAACAATAACATAACAATAAAACAGCTCAAGTACGACTGCCAAAAGAAGCTAACAATGTAAGCGAGCAGAGCAAGAAACACAAAATTAGTGCCAATTGGGGGCGAGAGGCGAGAGGCGAGAGGTGGGGCATAACCTATATAACCCTTTGACGAATTGTGTACGCTTGTTTCCAGTGAATTTGTTGCAGTTTTTGTTTGTTTTTGTTTCGTGACACTTTTGACGCTTTATTGCAATGTTGTCACCTCACGGCTGGCAAGGCACACGTGTCGTATGCGCAATATCACAAAATGTGCCATAACGAATAAGTAACAACTAGTTGAAGTCCATTCGGATTCAGCCTGACAAGAAGAACAAACAATTATAGAGACTGCAAGTTTTTTTCATTACGCATACGACGCTTAGGCCAGGTACTTTTCAAATATTTCCCAATACTAAATTGACTTCAAACTTGCATTAAATATTTATAAAAATATGTTGCTTTGTGGTTTCCATCTAAGAGTTAATTGTTGATTTATTGTCAACACATTTGTTAAGATATTTTTCTAAGCAATTAATCTTATGTTCAGCGCTGCTAATGCCATTTTACAACTCTCTCGAGAACAGCTGTTTATTAATGATTCTGAACCTCTGACATGCCATAAAATCTGTTATAAGCTGTGCAAGTTTTATGCGATTATTTAATAGAACTTTGCAAAAGTGCAATAAAATAGAGCATATTAAATGCTTTTGCATACAAGAAAAATGTTTGAATAAGATTAATTAGCTTCTGTTTGTTTACATTTGAACAAGTTAGCAGATTTATTTATATGTTCCTTAGTATATTGTGTTTGCTGTTGGGCATATACATAGACAGCGTCATAAAAGGCGAACGAGCAAATTGCGAGCGGCTGTTAAAGTTTTGATTGCCTGTAAATAAACAGCTCGTTCTAGCCGCAAACACAAAAAAAAATGAAAGCTCAATGAAGCTTAAAGAGCCAAGTGCTTGAGAAACGCATAATAAAACAAAATGAAAATGTAGAGAGCGCAAATGTTAAAGTAGTAGAAGTAGGTTGGCGGAAATGAGTTTGCAGCTCGTAGCTCGTAGCTCGTAGCTCGTAGCTGTGGAGCTTCGAAGCTTAGGCACTTGAAAAATCACTTAATTCATTTAAATAAGCACCAAAATGTCACAGCCAATGGCTTGGAAGTCCATTTGCTCAGAAAGAATGACGAACGAAGCCAAACAGTTCAGTTTGTCCTGTTGACTCTGCAGAGTGAGCCGGATGGAGAGAGAGAGAGAGGGGGGGGCGTGACGAGAGAGAAGCAAATGTCGGGGAAACTAATTTAAAAATCCACTCGCTAAGCATTGCAAGGCAAACAACTTCACATCTCTCTCTCTCCCTCTCTCTCACTCTCTTCGACTAGGTAATTCATAGGCAAGAACGCTTTCTTTTTCCATCCTTGTGCACTCAAAGAAAAAACCCTTAAGCCTATTAATAGAGTTTTGTTTATTTTACATTTAATTAAAAACAGAACTGATACTGATACCAAAACACTTTAAATTGACTTTACTTTACTAACTTACTCCTTAACTTTTTCTCAGTGTGTTCATTTAGTTTTTTTTTTTCATTTCTTGCCTTTTATGATGATTTTGCAGAGTGCTCAGAGCATTTGGGCAAAGCAAACATTTTAGCCTTAAGTGTTTAAATATAAAAAGAAAACGGCTCGGCTCCTGGCTGTGTCTTTCTAAAGCGAATTATACTTGGACTGGGATTATACTATATAGATATACTATATGCGAAACGTGCCAAATGAACTAAAAATTCAAATACCAACACCTTACACATTATCACACACTTTTATTGTCCCTTCTCCATTTTTTTTGTTGAAACAATTAATGGCGGCAAGTTTTTCATGTCACGCCTTAATTAATTGCACTTAAACACACACACAGAGAAAAAGCAAGGAAACAATTTAAAATCATTTGGTCTGCACACACTTTAATAATTTGTCATTTCGTCATTGTCAAAGTCATTTGTCATGAAATGAAAATGTAAAAGCTGTCACACGACAGACAATCGAGTCAGACAAACAGATCGCAAGACAGATACACAAAACGAAACGAAATGAAACGTATTCCTTTTTTGGGGGCGCCATACAGCCACGCCCCTTGTCTATGTGCATATGTTACGCTTGGTATTTAAATTGTTTTTCCAATGCGATAACAAATTGTATTTGCATATTGCATTATTATGCAAAAAAAAATCTAAACTAATACAACACAAAATTGTAGTGAACTAGACGAAGAATTAATGCTCTTACAAATTACTTTGACAGCTTTTCAATTCATAAATAGAATAGAAAACCTATAAGTTACATATGCCTCTTCAACAAGAGTATATCAAATTAAATAAGACAACAAATAGAAAGAATGAATGAGAAAAAAAAACAATCGATTGCAATTTATGGTTTTGATTTGTGCTGTTTTGTCATTTTGATTGGCATTCCAAATTGGCAACAGCTCGAAACACACACACACACAGAACCTACTTCCATGTGCTCTGTGTTTTGTCCAATTCAATTTTGATTTTGCCTTTCGGTGCCAAGCGCTTTGCCAACCCAAAAAAAAAGCACTTGCTGCTGTAATAATGCAATATAAGTCCATAAACAAAAGCCGCTCGAAGCATCTCCGTGTGTGTTTGGGTGTGTGTGTGAATAAGTAAATTAATCGCATTAATTTCAAATTGTTGCGATTAAGTTAATTGAAACCACAGCTTAAATTTGTATTCATTGCCAACAGTTTGCCAGCCAATCATGCGTTTCATTCATTTGACGCTATTCATTAGCAAATTTATGAAGCAATCAGGCGATACGCTCATATTAACAAACATAAAACTATATTCTATTTTATACATTAAGCTGCCTATCTAACGGCTTTAAGTCTAAACATTTGAAAGTTGAAAACATTTTTAGCCATTTAGTTTTGGCCACAACATATTTTCTTATGCCACATTAAATAAAAGCTGGCAAATAAAATGCCAGAGCGAAAAAGTGAAATCCTCAAAACTAAAATACAAACAAAACAAAAAAAAGGGACACCAGCATGAAAGAGAAAACTTTGCTAAAATAAGTAAGCTTAGAGTCGGCGAAATGTGCGCAAAACTGAAAACAAATTTTGGCCCAAAGCGTTTTCACAGCCAATTTTTTTTTCATGCGAAACCAAAGACAACGCTGCTGCCTCTCGCATAAGCATATCTATCTCGCATACACCCTCTGTCTCTCGCGCTGTGTGTGTGTTTGATTATAGCGTGTATGTTTGTTGTGTGTGCGGTGAAATGTATTTTTTTTCCTCATCTAGTTTTTTCCATTTTCTCTCTGTGCTATTTTGTTGGCAATGCACATAAATCCTTTTGTTGGTCGGAAGCGAAATAGCCGCTCAGTTTGTGTCAGCACTTCTTACATTTACATATGTAGTACATTTTGCAAGTACACTTGGAGAAAATTTGCTTAACTTGTTTGCTATTTAAACAAAAACTAGATTAACTTCAACGCACTAAACTTAGGCTAAAGTATATGTTAAGCGCCTTAATCTAGAATTCCAACAAGTTTTCTTTAAGTGTTCAAGTTGAAATGTGTAGGGAAGGTACAGCATATATATATATAATATGCACTTATATAAATGTATGCATTCTGCGCATTTGGCACAATAAGCAGCACACACACACACACACACTCTCATACACAATGCGTGTGGCAGGGTGAGAATGTCTCAACACCCGCACGCGAGAGATGCGCATTAATGCAAGTGGCATGCAACTTGTCTTTATGTCCTTTTGCTTCTTGCTGGTATTGTTATTGTTGTTGCTGTCAATTTTAACACATATTTACGCAAGCGAGAACACAATACAATAAAGCACAAATGAATGTAAACAGCAACAAAGAGGAACATAAAATATGTGTCCTGCAAAAGAGTGGAAGGGGGAGAAAGACTGTGTGCCCAACACTTAAGTGGCATTGAGTCGAAATCTCAATCTGTTTTGCAGTCGAGTGATTTAGCCTTGTTAGCGACACCAGCACACATACAGACACGCGTGAACTTGGCCATTTGGCCAATTGTGTGCTGTTGTTGTAAGCCCATATTCCTTGGCTTGGCTTAGCAGTTGGGGCGGACCTTTCTTTTTTTTTGCTGTCATAATAGAAATATTTATGCCATTTAATCTTATATATGGGGGTAGGCGACATTTTGAATTTCATGTTTAAGGCTGCTTGGCAGCACTTGACTGTTAAACACTTGGCCAAAATATATGATCCGTTATGCGATTATTGCATAACATATGTGCATATTAAATGTTAAATAAATCACCAAGTCGTTTGGCTATTAAGTATAAAACTCTTAAGCTTATTAGATTTATGCCTTGGTCTTTTCTTTTTAATCTTCTTAAATATAATTCAGATTGATTGGAGAAATTTCTAACAAATGCCTAAAAGTATGCTTTAAAATAACTTAAAAGTTTATTGCACTTAAGTTTTTTTGTTATTTGTTTCATGTTAAGCAGCTATAAGCCAAACTACACGTTTTGACCATATTCATTAACTGTCTACATTAGCTAGCCCGAAACTATTTAATTGTCCAAAAGGATTCAATGTCGTCATTCTAACACCAGCAACTGTCATCCATAGGCGCGCCAATGTCTACAAACCTTTTACGGACTTAGATTATACCAACGACAGACAGTCATACCCAAAAAAAAAAGGAATATATAAATTATATTTTTGTTTTGGATTTTTGTTTGATAATGTAATGAGCGTATAGATTGGCTTATTGCGTCATTCTCACAGATTATTTAAATCGGGGGTTTTTTTTTGGGCAACTTAGGTCAAAGTTGTGACCTTTGCAGAGAAATGACGCATAGTCAAGTTGTCAGCTAAGCCATATCTACGCATTTAATAACACATAAATATTTTGTGCGTGTAAAGCTTTTGCTTTGAAAATATTTAACATTGATTATGTATTGATTTTTGGTTAGTAGGCTCAGCAAACTTGAATTGAAAAACTTTTCTATGTGGCCAAACAACACAACAAACAAAATGAAACATAAACGAAGAGCTTACAGAGGCTAGTCGAAGATAACATGCCCTTAATGAAAACAATGACTTACACAAACGTTAAGACAAATTTAAAATAAACATTGAAAGAGTATACAAATTGGGTGTAAGAAATTTGCAAGCAATTTGCATGATAGGAAGAATGTGCAGAAAACAAAGAAAACAAAAAAAAAATGAAGCTGAAGCTATGCATACAAATTAAGTATGGGGAATGCAATTTGTCATACTTTGCACTTTGATCCATTTTCAGTTTGGGGCCAAATCTGGCCAACCAGATGGAAAAGGTTAACTGACAAAACGACAAACTGAAACTGAGCTGTGAAAAAATGCTGAGTTGCTGCGAAATGACAGCGCATGAAATGAATAAAGAAACGAAGAGTGGATTCCAAATTGGCTGAAAAGCCATGAGAGAAAGGAAAAGTGCAACCGCATTGCGGCTTATTGTAAGACAAATTAAACAGTGTAAATAACTTAGCAGCAGTTTAGCTGGGATAAGTAAAAGTAGCTAAAGATAAGATTTAATTATTAATGTTGACAAACTTTGCAAAAAAATGTGTGCAAGTTTCTTCAATGCTTTGCAGTTGAACACAAACTTTGCTAATGCCAACCAACTTATAAAAGTTGATTGCTCTTCTGTTGTTGTGCACGAAAACCAGATTTCTGTTTGTTCATGTTACACAAATTGTTAACGGAATACTATTTGCAATCAAGTACAAATGTAACATTTTTGCTTAATGAGAGATGTTTGAGTGTGTGTTTGTATACTTAATGGAATATTTGATTGTTTTTCTCTGTGTAAAATGCATTAAGCCTCTCACATGCATGAGGCAACATCTTTGTAACTCTACCTACCTCTCTTGCTCTCTTCTCTGATTGCAGCATATTTGTGGAAAAAAAGCTAAGAATAACAACAACCAAACACGGCTTATAGCAACACGCTTGTGTATTGGACTCCGTGCCAAAAAGGTTGCCTTCATCAGGCAGTCGTGTAAACATTCGTGTAAACATTTTGCTGATGAATGTGCCGCTGGGCTCAGTGAGTGGATGTCAGGAATACCAAGGATGCCAGTGTTGCCAGTGAGAGTGCAGTTCAAAGTGAATCGTGCCTCATATTGTTGTTCGATAGCACACAAGAACGGATAGGAGGCTAACTTCAACATACAGAGAACAGAGAAGAAACAACAAACAGGCAAGAACAACACACAACTGAGACACAAAACAGTTTCGATCTGTTCTGAATGGAGACGACGTGTGAACGCCAAGGGGCACGGGACGCAGTTGCAGCTATTGGGGCATTAGCATTGGCGAATGTTTGCCAACATCAGCTGCAACAAGAACAACAGCAAACAGAACAACAACATGGCCATAAGGCAACAGCAACGAACTAAATGTAATTCATGGTTACAAATACCCAACAACCTGCTGCTACTGGTAAGTCCAAGTACATAGATATTTGTATACTTATATATATATACAGATACACAATACAGAGTGAATAGAGACTTGTATAGGATGGGATGAGCTCTGCTTTTGAGCATTCTTTTCAGACGCTTGTTGCTTTTTTAAGATTTCGATTTATGGCTTTATAATTCAATTCACAACTTCTATTTACTTTGGTTTATTTTTATCATCGCTTCTGGGCTGTGAAAATGTTATTTAACCTTCAAACAAACAACCTTTGACCAATTTTTTTTTACCAAATCACAACATAAACGTATTTATGCATTTCAAATGATTCTTGTTTTTCCATCGAATTGTTTGCAATGGTTATTGAACAAAATAATAGCAAATAATGAATGTAGAAGAGCTTTGAAAATATATCAAATTATAGGCATATTAAAAAGCCTTTAAATGAAAATTGTATATTTTTAAGCTGATTAAATCAAAAACCTTTTGCATTTTTTTTACCCCCGTTTTTCTATACATAGAAGCGAAGCAAGAACCTAAGCTTCAATTTAAACATAGATTATGGCATTTACATCCTACACATAATCCACCATGCATAATATTTGATTCATATTTTTAGCACTCATCCATTTGATAGCATTAAATCGGAGTGTGTGTGTGCAATTAGTCAAAGATGGCGTGTTGAAAATGTTGTTGGTAACAGTTCCTGTTTATATATCCGCTGCACGTTTCCGCTGCTGATGAAGACACGCACATCCTGTGCCATTGTATAGTTGCAACTGTTGTAATAGGCTTTCAGTTGCAATGGGACACAAGTTGGCACTAAGTAAGAGACAGAGAAACAGAATGGGGAAAAGAAAAAAGGATGGCTAAACATTTGTATGAGTGGCACGTGTGTGGCAGCAGCAGCGTCTCAGTTGCAACATTAAGTGCACAAGCTAAGCAAAACGCTGCTCAGCATATTGCAATCAACTTTGACATGATGCAATGCGCATCCCGGACATTGATTATATTGTAACTGTCAACTTTTACACAACACAAGAGCAGACATAGTTTTGTTGCATGCCTGTTGCAGTTAGCGTTAAGCAAATGTGTTGCAATAAGTCTGTTGCAGCAATGTATGTGCCACCTGTGTGACAGTAGCAGTGATAAAAGCGAATGCCGCGCTACTTTTATGTGTGACACGGTTTGGTCGTTAACATTACGTATACGCACCGAAAGAAATATGTTGTTTGTTCAATCATTTGTCCTATTCATATGAAAGGAATCACTTTAAGTTGTTATTTGTTTGTCTTCGTTAATGGTATTTACACAATTCTTAACACGTGTTCTCCAAGTGTACGTATCTGACACACACGCACACACACACACACACACACTGCGTGGTCAGCTCGTAAAAAGTGCATAAAAGACAAACAGATTCGCACACACAAACACGGATTGATGCTCATTTTACGCACGACTTCTGAACCTGTTAATAGTTAAAGCTATCAAGCTAAGCCCTTAAGATGCTTTTAATAATTTAAATCAAGTATACGTTGCAGTTGCTTTAGGAATTTAATTCAATAGCAAACATTTAAGGCTGTAGTTAAGGTAACTTTTGAAATCCTTGGCCTAGGGATATTCATAGTTTTGTAAATTGATATAGAAATGTTTTTATATTCAGTATTTTGCTACTTTAAAAAAAAATCGGAGAAAATATTTTGATACAGCTTAGTGGAAAGTCGGATAATATTTGTATATAACGAGTAGTTATTTTTTGTTTGGTTGGTTTTTAATATTATTTTCACATTTCGTAATTCGAGCGCAATTATCAGAATTAAATTAAAAAGTTTTTGCGGCTTGCTTACACACAAATGCGTTAGCCACAAATTACAGAGCCAACAGAATGTATTGTATCTGTGTGGCTTGGTTTTGTTGTTGGTTTTGGCATTTGTGGCATTTCATCTGGCTGCTCTTGATGTTGCCTGTAATTTTGCACTTCCGCTCTTCGCTCAACAAAAAAGATAGTAAAAAAAACCTTGTTGCGAATGTTGCACTTAATTCAGCTTATTTTGTAATGCGTTGCAAGTTGCGCTAATTGGCGGTGACTACAAATTTGTGGTTGCTTTTATTTGAGCATGTGAAGGGCGAAGGGCAATACGCAAATAGCAGAAAAAAAATCTTACACAACATGTACACAACAAATTATGCCATGCTGCTTATTAATAAATCATAGACAACCTGTAGAGTTGGTGGAATTTGCTTTTAGCTGTAAAAAATGCAAGATATTCAGCTAGTCTCTCTCTCTTCCTATTACTTTCTGTTTAAACAAAATTGTAAGCTAGTTTTTTTATTCTTAGAAGTTACTAAATTGCCAAAGGGATGCATAAGCTTTCTAAAAATAAAACGGCTTTATTTACTGCCGTTGCTTTTAATCGCATTTTTCCATGGAATTTTGTGATATTAACTTATGCTTGCGTCACTTGCCTACGCACTTTTCCTGCAGTACGCATCAGCAGCATCAGATTGTTTTTATAAATAGACTGAGGCACAATGCAAATTAAACTTTGGTTCACATAATTCCGGAAATTAATTTGTTTACCTAAAGCTTTGGGCTAAATCGGATTGTGTTAAACTAAACTTTGGTTTAAAAATGTCTTAACGACACAATTTCATTGACAGACAAGTTAAATACCAAAACTAACTCTTTTGTGTTTTTATTGTTTTTCACATGACTGCCGTAAAGATTACAGCGGTATAATGTGCTTAAACCTTGATTTACATAGCAGATATGCATTTTATTAAACAATTTTATGTGTCTGCCACGTTGTTGTCTCGCCCGCTCGCTCGCTCGCTTGCTCTCTCAATTAAAAGACCATTTGGGCACTCGTTCATGTTTTATTAATGCTGCCTGTAATTAAATTTAACACATTGTGCTGTGTTCATAAAGTCCTGACTCAACGGAGCGTATGCGTATTTATGAATGAAAGCCCAAATTGCGTATACGCAAAAAAAAAAGGTGTAAAAAGCATTTTAAGGATTTATAGACGCTGCGTCTCGTTTTAAATGTCAATTATTTATTATGTTACGCGAATTTCAACACAAGTAACTCAATTTGGATGCCATCTTTCATTATTAGCTGTGCCACAAAGCATAACTTTAACGCACACACAAAGGGAAATGACAAATATGTGCGTGACAGGAAGAGGCAAGCAAACTGGCTCTCGTATGCGTATGCTTTTAATTTTTCATTCCCTTATTCTCTCTATCTCTCTCTCTCTCGCTCTTGCGTTGATGTAAGCCTGAATGCCATACCTCATTCCGATGCCAGCCTTGGTCACAAAGGCAACATAGTCTTCTACTCATAGTATCACATGCATGTATGTGTCATGTGAGTAATTTTGTCCACATTCACAAGTACACACACACTGACTGCGTGCCATTGATTGCTTTTATTGTAAGGCCGCAGCAACACAAACCCACCGCCCACCGCCCACCGCCCACCTATCATTCCTTTGGCACATATTTTGTGCTGGTAACATTTTTAGTCAACGCCATCAACAACGTTGAGTAACAACAAGTAGCTGTTGTTAGCTGTTTTATGCAAGAATATTTGCATATTTTTATTTTGATTTTTCATATTTACATATTTCTCTTTGTCACTTTGAAGCTGCGGCTGCTGTTTATCACACTTTCATTCACTTTTTGTGTGTGTGTGCATTTGAAATGCATTGTTTTAAAAATTTAAATACAATTTGTGGTAGTTTGGTATTAGCAATTTACATAAGCTTAACAACAATTTGTGTGCTGATGGGTTATTGCTATTTATAAAGTTGTTTGCCTTTATTACAGCTATATCTATTGCATTGTTAATAGTTAATACGAGCAACGTCAGCAGTCTCCTTGACAATGTACTCTAAAAATCAATCGATTGCTTTGCTATATGAGTTTCTGACACACAACATTGAACCGCAATAAGAAAGTGTTTACCCAAACAAAAGGCTACCACTGCCAACTGCACCTAGCCAAGAAACATGCCGCCACCCGTGTGACCTTTGAAGGTCTGCAAGCCGTAAAACAACTAAAGCCATAACAACTGTGTAAATATTCTCGTCTGTTATAAATATTTGAAATGTAAACAAATCGTTCGGTCAAGCACAACACAGCAGAATCGAGTCATTTAAAAATAAAGGCGAACGTGACAATTGATACCGAAAATTCAAGACGTACTTAAGCCAAATATAATTTAATCGGTTTATTGCGTGCCCCGAATATTTCGTGGGCTTACTTGACAGGCTTAGTATGGAAAGTGTGTTTTGTTGCTTTTTCCATTGGAGTCAAAAATAATTTTTGTATTGCTGCCTGGCCACAAATATTGATTAGTGACCAAATTGAGCACAAATATTGACTGTGTTTACGGTCTTATAACATGTTTGATGAGTCGATTGCACTCAACTATGGCAACAATAATTTTCAATTTGAATTCATTCATAAAGAGGTAAGAACATTCAATAAACATGGCTAAAACGTTGGCAATAAATGAGCGCAATTAACTTGCAATGTGCGCACACCAAACGAATAGCAAGTGCTTAAGCTCTCTCTCTCTCTCTTTCTTTCTCTCCCTCTCTCTCTCTCTGCTATTATGTGAAATGTCATCGCGTCCGTTTCCGCAAGCACTTAACCTGCAATTATTATTGTGAACCACAGTTGAATGGCATTACACTTGAAGAAAACTTTATGGTTAACAATTTTAAGATAGAACATTTTGATTAAAGCTTAATTCCAATTCAATATCACGTCAATATCAGAAACAAAAGGTATATCTCGATTAAGTTTATTCAATTATTTGAAGTGTACTCTCTGGTTGAAGCAATACCAGCCGTGAATGGTTTTAGCCAGGTTTTGTTGCTGTCAAAGTTAATTTTTGCCCGCTGGGAATTCATTAAAGTTCTTTGCGAAAATTTGTGTAAGATTCTCTTGGGCCCCTACCAGAGCAAGAACTTATTTGTTTTGGCCATTGTTTCTTTTGCCTCCACTACCCCAAAACCATCTGCATACCTATTGTACCTTTAGTCTGGTGTCTGATTATTTTCATAAATTAATTAGGCATGCCGGCCACGCAGCAGTGGAATAAGAACAGAGAACACGAGCTAATTATGCATTGAATGGAGTTTTAGTAACGTTTTGGGCGTTTTCTTATTAAATTGGTTTTGCAGGTGGTGAACACAAATCTACACCCATCACAAAAGTACCGCCATGAATGAGACAGAGTGTGAGGATCTCATTAAATCTGTGAAATGGACGGAACCGGCGAATCTGATCTCATTGGCCATACTCGAGTTTATCAATGTGCTCGTCATTGGTGGCAATTGTCTTGTCATTGCTGCCGTCTTCTGTTCAAATAAATTACGTAGTGTTACCAATTTTTTCATTGTTAACCTGGCCGTTGCCGATTTACTCGTTGGCCTAGCGGTGCTACCATTCTCCGCCACCTGGGAGGTGTTCAAGGTAAGTGCACACCCACAGCTCTTGTCCACAACTACAACTAGTTTTTCCCATACTTTCTTTCGGACAGGTTTGGATATTCGGAGACGTTTGGTGCCGCATTTGGCTGGCCGTTGATGTTTGGATGTGCACCGCATCGATATTGAATCTGTGTGCCATATCTTTGGATCGCTATGTGGCAGTCACGCGACCCGTCACCTACCCAAGCATTATGTCAACAAAGAAGGCCAAGTCTTTAATCGCCGGCATTTGGGTACTCTCATTTGTTATTTGCTTTCCACCCCTTGTGGGCTGGAAGGATCAAAAGGTAAGCCAACACCCTGATAGCCCCTGCCGCCCACAATTACAATAAATTAAACTGAAAAACTGTTGGCACATGAACCAAATTGAAACCACGAAAACTGCCTTTGGCATGCAACCAACCAAGCAGTCGGCAAAACCAACAACATCAGCAAGAGAGTGAGAGAGCAAAACCTCAGTTAGACAGTTTGGTGACCCTTTCGGACAGCAAAGTTCTCAATAAGACGGTCTGTCATTGACACCATTACAAGTCACAAGTTTTGCCCAAAAAACCGCTGCCTGTCCAACCGCAACTGAAAATGTGGCAAGTTTGTTAAAAGCCTTGCTGCAGCATGGCCTGCAATCTGGCTCAGTGAGTACAAACATGGTCGTAAAAACTATGAAAGGGTTGAAAGTTGAAATAGCTTGATAAGAGAATGCCCTTTAAGATTAAAATCAGTTTTAAGCAAAGTAATTTTTTCCGACAATATATGATATGATAATGTGCTATGCTTTACTACCCCATTACCCACTTATATGGCAATAGGGTATATAAAAAGTCACCCCCTTCTAAGCCTTTTCTTTTCGACTAGGCGAGTTCTTGTCATGAATGTTTGTTATTGTGTGCTGTCGTTGTAATTTTTGGCACACATGCATAACAATTTTTATGTAATGGCAATGATAATGATGTGGCTGCCACACACAAAAAAGACCCGAAACTCAAACCAGAACCAAAACCAGAACGTCAGCTGACTAAACCAGACAGCGTGGCATTATTCATGTTTGTGTTTTGTGTTTTGGTAGTTTTGGTAATCAGATCAGAGAAGCGATATGCCAACTAACTGGGCCAACGAATTACGACTTCCTGTAACGTTTTATTGTGCTCCTTCCACCCCACACAGTGCCTGAGGTCGAGCTGGTACAAATTTACTCCCATATTGTTTCAACTATTGTCGTTTAATAGAGACATGCGGAATAGCTTTAAATATTGTATGTATACACTAGCATAGAGAATAGGGATATTTCTCTGAGTGTATAGCCAAACATGTTTGACAGAATCGCAAGCACAAATACAGATTGCTTGAAGGAGCAATTCTTGTTTCTTTGTTTGTGGGCCTTAATCTTAATGGCTATTGTCTATCGTATTGCTTCACTCAATCGTATACGTAATACAGCCTGCAGCATACATACATATGAGCATATGTATCGAGTATGTTCTCATGCAAACTGCAGTGTATCGATTGAAGCATGGTGCTCGATATCAATGTATCTATAGAGTGCATTGGATGGTGCTTGAAATTCCATTTGATTTCACTGACTGCTTTTGTAATTGGCTTTATGAGCTTAATTGAAACTCAATTTATGCCTGCTGGCGTCGATAAATATTAAGGTGCAGCCATCTGCTCGTCACTCTATCTCGCTCTCTCTCTTTTTTGACTTGCCTTCGTACGTATTTGAGTCAGGTGTTGATTACTTTCCCTTCATTGATAGCACCTGTGCATGACAGCACATATTATATCTCTCTCTCTCATGCCATGAAAGTATTGCCCTTGGCAATCGTAAGAAGCTTTAAACAGCTTGGGGTTGCTTTTATTAATACGCTGCCCATTTTAGCATTTAGGATACCTTGTAGAAAGCCAATGAAAAGGTTGTGTTTGATTTTGAAAAAGATCCCTCAATACCTATTAACATAATACCTAAGGTACTTGTTGGTTTATATCTCTTCTTGCAGGGTATTAGTTAGTCTGGCCTTAAACTCCCACTCAATCCTAGCTCGTTTGCGACGCCTAAATGTATGCTACACCTAAACATAATATTTATGCACGACACGTCGCTGAATATGTTTTTCAAAACAAACCGCTTAAAGTTGCATTTTTTTTATTGGCTTGTTGTGAGCAATGTGCGACTCGAAAGGTGTCTGTGTGTTTAGAATTTCAATGTGTACGTCATATGACAAAGCATTTAACATAACCCGTCCAACAATAACAACAAGCTGTTAAGAGAGGGCAAAAACAATTCTTAATATATATGCCAAGTGGTTTATTTATATGTTTGTTTTCGTTTTCGTTTTCTTTGTATTCTGCTTTCAAGGCCATGGTACAGCCGACCTATACACGGGGAAATTATACGCTTTACTATGCCACCACAATGTCAAGCACACAGGATGAGCAACTAGATGTAGATAGGATTAAGCATAAGCAGGACGAGGAGGCGTTTATAAATGACAATGCGGACAAAAGGAATGTCAATGGCAATGGCAATGCCTATAATCCATATGATCCCAATTTTGCGCCAATCGATGGCTCCGCTGAGATACATATTGCAGCAATGACGACAACAACAACAACAAGCACCACAACAACTAGTACTATGACGCCAAGCACAGATAGAGATTTTGATCTGTTAAACACTCCAATGGTTGCCACCAGCTGCCCCTGGAAATGTGAGCTCACCAATGATCGCGGCTATGTGCTCTATTCGGCACTGGGCTCCTTCTATATACCCATGTTTGTGATGCTCTTCTTCTATTGGCGCATCTATCGGGCTGCGGTGCGCACCACACGAGCCATTAATCAGGGCTTCAAGACAACCAAGGGTAAGTAGTAACTTTATATCCTTACACACACACACACATGTATCCTTCCTCATATCTGTAGTATGATAAGATTGGTAGCATAACAGAAACTCCAACCCAAAACAACATTTGGACACATTTTTTTACAACTCTCTCTTTTTTTCTATATATATATATATATATATATTTCTCATTCATTGTGCGTAGCTAAAACGTTTTGTCCCTTTAACATTTTCTAACAATTATTTATAACAATTCTCATACTCAATTTGAACAGTAAGTTATGTAAACCACGTAGCGTATGTAGTTCGTTTGTTCAACTTGTACTTACATACATACATAAATATAATAATAATATTTTTATCCAAATCAATTATCATCTCGACTGCTAAAACAAAAAAAATTTTCCAAAATTCTAAACGTGTAGATTTGTTGTGTGACGTCTTTGCCCCTTCCGTTTGTTTTTGGTTGAACAACTAAACCTAAATACAAAACACAAACAAAACGAAGGAAAGTGTATAAACTAAACATCAAACACAAACTCAAACACACACAGTAACAAAGTACATCGCAGTGCCATTGTCATGAAGAAATCTATTGCGAATTAATATATTCGCAAGCCTTACCACTTGTCGTATACTTGATTTGATGAACATTTTAATTCAAAATAGTCAAAGCGAATTCATTTATCTGTTTGTGCGTCAATGTCCTGTGTCTAAATCTGTTTTTCAGTCCAGTCCAACAACAATTGCCACATGTTATGACATTAATTGACAGTAATTATTGTCATTGTACAAGTAAACCAATATAATATATGTCAATAATCCGATTAAACATTTATAAATAACCACACACATGTTTTTTTTTGTCGGCATTTTGTTTTTGTGTTCTGCACTCGGTACATCATGAATAAACAGTAATTAAACGATTAAACATAACATAAATAAACAATTAAATACTATTTATAAATAGATCCCTAAGTGAAATTTCAATTGTTAATAAGAATAAAAAAACTGACAAAATACTCATTTAAACAATTAAGTCGACAGCCAATTTCAATTTGTATAATTAAATCAATGGCACTTAATCCTTGTAACTAAAATCCTAACATAAACTACCAAACATATTATGAACTATTAAAATACCAAACAAAAAAATAATAAACTGTGCATATTTGTAGCTTATAGTTTTAGTATAAACATATCTAGTTTAGACTATCCATGTAAGTAAATCTTAATCAGAGTTTAACAAAAAAAAAAAAAACAACCCTTTAAACAAAGAAATATTGTCAATACTGAATATAACTGAAAAACTCCAAAAACCTTAAGCTTAAATTACGTCCTATATCAAAAAGATAAAAAAAAAGCATTTACCAAGATTTGCATCGTATTTATTTATCTATATATATATATTTTTTTTATATTTCATAAGCAGTATCTTATCATTTTCATGTGAAATTATTATATGTGGGGTGCTGCTCACGATCCTAACAATAATTGGCATTGTTTGCCATCCACACACACTCACTCGCACACACACACACACACACACACACAAGAGAGCACATCAAACAAATCCGCTTACGCCAAAATGGCAGCGTAAATGCAATGAAATGAGAAAAAAAAACGAACAAAAAAAAACATGTTGAAAATTACAAAGAATTGAATGTGATGCCTGCTGCTGTATGAATTTATTTTTTATTTCTTGTCTCTCTTTAAGTACTTTCATTTCAAGTTGTTACTGTTTAAATTGCTTTTAAATACGACTGCAACTGGTACAGAACAGAAGTCTAGCTTTTCTTTTATCAAAATAATTCATTCTAAGCGTTAATATTTGTTTTGTTTTGTTTCGTTATATTTGGCTCATTAGTTGCGCAATATTTTGCCAATGTTTGTAGCGCACTTTTTTCCAGCTGATCAGCTCATTGAGCACTGTTGCTAGTTGGGCATTTAATCTCATCGACGACTTTAGGCATGTTCCAATGTGGAAAAGTATTGCCAAGCGACGCATTGGCTTTAAGCTTGCTGCTAGAACTGACTAACTGGTTACACAATACAAAAAAAAAATCAATATGGCACGTTTCGTGCACGCTGCTTTTGAAAGTCAATGCTCCTGCTAATTGTATGTAGCCCAAAAATAAAGAATACTAGTCAAAAGTGGCTACAACTTGGCCGAAAGCCTAATGACCGTTTAATATCGACACTAAAACCATTCACATTTGCGAATAGCCATGAAACTTGGATGTAACACAAGGGCGCCAGTGAAAAGACAAATAACAAATAATAGATATTACTTTTTGGCAATGTACAAAAACAAAAGTGTTTTCGAATGATGTAATCGACATGTTTTTGCCCTGCTTGATTATGCATAAAGTATAAGTTAAGTATGCGTTCTAGTTCTACCAACCCCAGAAAGCAGGCAAAACAAACAAAAACACATCATATTTTATTGGTTTATTTACATAAATCATGAGCTAATATTTGAGTGATTGTCGTGATTCAAAGTATCATTAGCGAGCATTGAAGGCGTGCCATTAAAATCTAGTTAATTATGACCTTCTCTTCATAATGACAGCGATTTTTTGTTGTTGTTATTTTTCATTTTCTATTTGTATTGCTGAGACCTTGTTGTTGTTTTGCAGCTAGCGTGTGTCCTTTAGTTGGCGCTATTTTGAAGACAAAGCCCAGATATTCAGAGACAGCCGCTCATGCGACAGCCTTGGACTATACACACAAGTCCCGCAGCTTATACACAAACACTTTAACACACATGTAGACACAACGGCGCTGAGCTTGTTATAGTTTTGTATACCCAGCAAAGCATTCAGAATGCGTAGAATAGGTAAGTTTTGACTTGCCAGATACATTTTGTAACAGGCAGACTAAGTTCAAGGATCGTTGGGTATCTCTTGGTCATGCTTAGCCTGCTGCCACTAGAAATATTACTTGTTTTTGTTCTATGCCAGCCACTTGCCGTGCGTGTCTTCATTTCTTGGTCGCTGTTGTTTCGTTGTTGTTTTGTACACAACACGAAGCGCTAAAGTCTAAAAACATTTCGTGACACAATGCGGGGGCGTACCATATATATAGTATGGCTATATGTACATATTGTTGCCGAGCATAGTCAGTAGTAGCATTCCTATATGGCCTACACTCGCCCTTTAGTGGCTTTTGAAGGTAATCAAGTTTCAAGTTCAAAAACTAGCTAAGGTTCATGGCGTCGTCTATTAAAATGTACGCAACAGTAGTAACAGCAAGTGCAGCCAGTAGCACTAGCAGCCACCAAGGCACTTGAGCACTTGGGTATTATTGTTTCCCACACACACACACACACACAGAGAGAGAGGAACTGTAAGGGCTTTTCAAAAATTTCAATTTGAAAAGGCCCGTCCTGGGGGGACACACGGGGTGTCAACAGCAGGCGTGGCAACTTTCACGCTGGCCTGTCTTAGATTTCACCTTGACTTTCACTCGCATCAGTTTTTAGCGTCCCAGAATCGCGTTCCAAAGGTCACACAATGCATACAAGAAACTATACAAATTTGTATAATTAAACCTTTAATAATAGAGCAGCAGAGCACATACTTCAAGCCGCTTCCCGACGAAGTTTGAATACACTTACCAACGTATTGATAAATAATTAATATTCAAATTGTATTCAAGTGCCACGGAGATTAATTTGTACGTTTAAATGATATTTTGCACAAATATATGAATGTAAATACTTTCTTATTGGTATTCCTCTTCAAGGGCTTGCATAATGTTCAAATATGCATATGCAAAGCATTTTCCATTTGTCAATAATTTAGGCGGAAAAACAGAGTTGTTTTATTTTTTTTTGTATACCTTTTTTATATGTAGGTTTGTTCGTGTTGTGGCAAAAGCCCATGCTTTATTTCTTTTATGTGAATATACATAAATATAAATAATGCCTGTGGCTATGCAAAGGGAAGCCTTCCGCATCAAGGAATAAATATAAAATAGTTTTCATGTGCACATTAATATGAATATTTACCGTTCCTCTTTTCCTTCTGTGTGTTTGTCTTTTTTTGTGCATATTTTTCGAACTCATTTCAATTTTTTGTGTTGTATGTTCCGTCAAAAGCTTTAAAATGGATTTCCTTTTCGCTCTTTGTTCGATTGTGATGTATTAAAAGCATGTTTTTCTGTAACGTTGACTGCAAAATCGCTTTTCAAATGGTTGCAAAAAAGGGTATAAGCCAAGACAATGGTCGCTACAGGATATGTAAAAGTCTCCTTTACCTTCTGGTTTTTTATTCTCTTACTTCATTCTGTTATTTATACATATGCTCAACGCATTTTTTTTACGTATTTAATTAAAATTTGCATTTTATTATTTCTTTATTGCCGCTGGGCCGATAATAATGTATGAAGGTTGTGTTACTTTTTTTTTAATTTTCTTTTCAATCTGTTACTGTATACGGTATTAATTAATTCATTTATCTCTGCAATTTTCATGTAATTTTGCATATCACCGCTGGTTTTATTATTGAATAAGTTTACTACAATTAACAAGTTTGACAGCATTAATTAACTACACTTCAGCCCTTTTTTTTTCGTTGAAAACAGATGTATGTGAGAGTACATGATGAAATTGTATAATTAATGACCAATAAAGGATATATATAATTTGTGAAAAATAAATTGAATTAAGTCAAGTGTACAAACAAAACAATAAACTTTACTACAACAATGAAGCCACAAACTTTTTAAACAATATATTAGTTATGAAATTCAACTTTTTAAACACATGGGCATGTTTTAAATCCATTTTGTACTTACAACCTTTTTTTCAACTATTTTTAAAATATTACAAAATATTCTTAGCATGTCCCACCAAAAAAATAATTCTAAATAACAACGATACCTCTATGAAAACAATTCTAAAATATGATAAGATTAAGAATGTTTTTTTTCCAAAAATTATGTAAACTAATTGCGTGTGACTTTCCTTAATCTAATATCTTAGTAAATTTAGTGAGTAACATTTATTGACAATCATAAAAATTCAAAATTTATTCCAACAATTTCTTGTTAATGTTAATGTTTGTAGTTAGTTTTGAACCTCGCTTAATGTTTATGTGATCCACACGAAAATTGTTTGTATCTAACCAAAGAAATTCAAATCAAAATCAAAAGGAAACATTGCAAAACCAAATATTACATACATACACCTTAATTTACATCAACAATACAAGCTAAATGTTTAAGCACAGGGTAAAATAAAAAACATTTAAGACAATATGATTTCCCTGTGCTGCAACATTATGTGTATGATAACCAGAAGTAAATAACAAAAAAGATAAAACAAGTCTCACTTACACTCTCACAAGTTTCATACAAACATTTGTGATTGTTCAACGCCACCGTTCATGTGTTAAGTTCTTGTATTGAGTTGCATTTTATCGAACATCCCGCCAAAAATTCGTATTTTCCACACACTCGACTTATTGCAGGCAGCCCGCGTGAATCGGGTGGCAACAATCGCGTCGATGATTCCCAGCTCATACTGCGCATACATCGGGGTCGCCCCTGTGGGACACCGCAACGTACGCCGCTCTCGGTGCACTCGATGTCATCGACACTGAGCGTGAACAGCAATGGAGCAACGCTCAATACGCTGGGCAATGAGGAATCGCAGAGTGTGTCGCAGTTGGGCACACCCAAGCGAGCGACTTCAATGCGTGTTCAGCGACAGCGGCACGAGAAGGTTGCCATCAAGGTCTCATTTCCCTCTTCGGAAAACGTATTGGAGTCGCCTCGCCTGGGTTGCACACAGCAGCAACAGCAGCAGCAACCGCCTCCTTCATCACCACACTATGCCGTCATCAGCAGCAAGGGGGGAACGGGCAGTCTCTCCAATGGACGCCGTGCCTCGTTCAAGAGCAGCCTTTTCGATATTGGTGAAACCACCTTTAACCTGGACACGGCGAGTCGTGCTGCAGTCGATCTGGAGAGCGGAAACTCATCGGCAGCCAAGAAACGAGCTGGAAAACGAAGCGCCAAGATTCAAGTGAAACGCTTTCGCATGGAGACCAAAGCCGCAAAGACCTTAGCCATTATTGTAGGTGGATTCATTGTGTGCTGGCTGCCCTTCTTCACGATGTATCTAATCCGGGCATTCTGTGAGAATTGCATACAGCCAACTGTGTTCTCAGTGCTCTTCTGGCTGGGCTACTGCAACTCGGCCATCAATCCGGTGATCTATGCCCTTTTCTCACACGAGTTTCGCATTGCGTTCAAGCGAATTGTTTGCCGATGTGTTTGCACTCGCAGCGGCTTTCGTGCTTCCGAGAATTTCCAAATGATTGCCGCACGTGCTCTGATGGCACCTGCCACATTCCACAAGACCATTTCGGGCTGCTCGGACGATGGCGACGGTGTGGATTTTAGCTGACTAATTGGCAGCTATGACCCAACGGATTGTGCGCTGCAGCGTACATCTTCACTGCCACAAGATGTGGCAATTGCACAATGCAGCGATGTCGATACCACGGGCAGCCAGCGACGCATACGACGTGGTGGTTTCTGCAAGGGACGTGTGCTTTAAGCACGAAAATCAGGAAAATAGATGTGCCATGGAATTTAGTTTGTACTCAACTTGCTAAACCCCTTGGCCAATTGTAGTTCTGTTTTTGCTCTCAGTGTACGTAAGATGCATTTCGGTTTTGTACTTTTGTAAGAACAGAAAATAATATTTAAAAAAAAAAAACCAGAGCCAGTCAGCCCTCTCTTTCCATTTGGACATTGACAGTATTCGCATTGAACGACGTTGTAACTTAATGGCAATAATTTTCGTGTATTTAAACTAGGCTAGACAAACAATGCATATATATAGATAAGCCTAATTCTATTTAGTATATGTTTAAGTATTGATGAAACACTTAATTGTTAAGTTAGTTGTGTTAAGTGGACACTTATTGGAACATTTTGTTTTGATTAACAGAATGCTTCAGTTCAGCTCTAAATATGTAATCAAGTGTGTGTATATGTCTGAGTTAAATTATAGTGTTTAATACATATTTATATGTATGTTCTAAATGTGTGTGTATAGCAGCTAATAATATATAGATATATATATAAGTCAACAGCATTTTCAATAAAATGAAAGCAAAACAACAAAAATAAACGCCGACAAAACAAAAATAAAGGTAATCTCTATATAACAAAGAAAATGCCAAACAAATACTTACACTGTGCGATAATAGAAGGTAATAATAACAACAGAAACACAACAACACCACTTAAGCAACATTAACTCGAACTTAATCAAACGAAGGAAACAAGAGTCCTTAGACAAGTGTTAGTTTGAGATTCTTGCAGTTAAAATCTGAAAACCAATTCGAGTTTGTAAAATATTTGTCTGATTTTTGATTGCAAATGTGTCAACCGTAAGCATTTTAATAACTAACAGAAAGCTTTCGTATTGCAACATAATACAATGCAGAATATTACTTAAAGTTTAACCGCTGACAATTACAATAGACAAAGTAATTTTACTTGTTTGTCGCACTACTATGTGAAGAATTCTCATTAGTGCTCAGTGGTTTTTGGACATTTTGGCTTCAGTGGCAATTACTTTGAACGCATTTGGACTGTGGCAAACTTTTTGATGAACACGAGAACATCAAACGGTCAAAAGCAGACCACATACTTCAGATATATATTATATTGAAGGGCCACGTGGTCAATGTCCTGTCGAGTGTTAAATGTTAGGTTTACGTTTTGTTGTAACAAAGACAGCAAAGACAGCACGTATACAAACATATTGTAGAGTATGAGGCAGGAGCAGCGGCGGACAAGACCAAACTGTATGTCATGGCATTATTGTGTCTGATTATTCATTACATTTATGCAGCTGTTAAACGTGCGTATGAGTAATAAATGCAAAACGAACAAGCCCACGCTATGTGCGTGTGTGTATGTGCGTAAAATTATGCAAATGTATGTGTATTAATGAAATAAAGTTCGCTTTGAAGGCGGCTTAAGCGCGACTAAGACAAGCAGCAAGGATGATATTGTTGCCACGGCTAGACGCTGCACAGGGCGGAGGCACGTTGAGCATTGAGTGCTTGTCGCGTTTATGCCAAAGACATTTGCATAATTACGCGTTTAATTTGCTAAAGTGCAGCCTGGCAGCAGGCCAAGTTGGCAATGGCAACAGTCATTCAACAGCTTTGCCATTAAAACGTGTACAGCACGACGTATGAGTGATATTCAATAAGAAACAGCAAACACTTGGCAAAAATGTGTTGAGCTAAGTAATAACACTTTCGTTCAGTCCAGTTCAACTCGAAAGCTTAAATTAATGTTTTTCCCAAAATTTTTCTATGTAAGACACTCCTGAGTTGAGTTCAAAGCTGCTTTCTTGGAACATTTCTATTAAATTACGGGGTTTTACTTAAGCACAACTTTTTTCGTTGAGTGTTTGGGTTATATACTATGCGTGCAGCGGGGCGTATACGCAATATTTAATAACAAACGAGGAAAACAGCACTAAAATTTGCTTGCGTGAACTAATGTTTTATTTGTTTTCTTCCACCCACTCTTTCGTCCACTTTGATAGGCTCCAAGGGCATTGGCTCACGATTCGAGGAACAGCGTTTAACATTGCGCATTCATCGGGGACGCGGCTCCAATCAACAGGATTCCATGCACAGCAACGGCAGCACGCAGAGTACAACGACAACACTGGGCACACCTTCACCGGAGAGACTAAGTAAATATGCAACCAGACGGCTGCATCATCAGCACGACAAGATCAAGATCTCCGTATCGTATCCATCCAGCGAGAACATCAATGAGATGACCCAGTCGGATGAGAGACGCACGTCGAACAATGCCCTGTTTTCCGTGCACTATAATGGCTCGCATGGACGCGATTCGACCGAGTCGCAGCTTTACAGGCAGCAGCATCATGGCGGTAGTACTTGTTATCTGCAGGTTAGCAAGGCACTGCCCGATCTGGGTCGCAGGCAGAGCAGTACCAGCGATGGTGGTGGCCTGATGGGTCATCCTCGCACCGCCAACAAGAAGATGGGCAGAAGAAATATTAAGGCACAGGTGAAACGCTTTCGCATGGAGACAAAGGCGGCCAAGACTCTGGCCATTATTGTGGGCATGTTCATCTTTTGCTGGTGTCCCTTCTTCACGATGTATATCATACGCCCCTTCTGCCAGGATTGCGTCGATCCGCTGCTGTTCTCCGTGCTCTTCTGGCTGGGCTACTGCAACTCGGCAGTGAATCCCATGATTTACGCTCTCTTCTCGAAGGACTTTCGTTTCGCCTTCAAGCGCATCATTTGTCGTTGCTTCTGCTCCAGACAGAGCGTCTCCCTGAAGAGTTCCCGCCGTGGCTCCGACATGTCCGCCATTCGAATACAGGGCAGAACACCCAGCATAACGCCCAGCGCAGCAGCTCATAGTTTTGGCGACGAAAGCGAACTGCATCAATCACACTCGGAGCTGGGCGGCAATGAGCCAATAAGCAGATGACGTTCATTTGGGCCCAGCTCAAGCTCACAGAGCAGCTTGGGCGGGTTGCGCAAGACGAGCCTGAAGGTGCCCGTCTACGAGATATGTCATCCGCTGGTCATGGAATCACCCTCCTACTCCTACGTCGAGGCCCCTGGCGATGCTTCCAACGCGGCGGGCAATGGTGCGGGCAAGAGAGCGCAATTGTAGCCGCGGGAGCTGCTGGCGCTGCGCAGCCTGGCAGCCACAGATATAAGCTCCCATTCCCTGCGAGGGCAAAGGCCAAGACGCACAGTGCGTATAGAGTATAGTGATGCTATGGTCTAGGCTTAAGAGGCCTTAGGTCAAGTTAGAAACAGTGCTGAACGAATTGAGGGACAATTTCTAGCTAAATATTAATAAATACTTACAAAATATATCATTCAAATGTTATTTGGTAAAACCAAACACTTTTTTTTGAGAGTTTTTTCGCTTGAAACTGAACTAAAACGAATCTAAAAATATATATTTTTTCAATTTGAAAATATTTCAAGCTGTTAACGAACACAACATAATATAATATTTAATGTAAATAATTTAGTATCGTTCGTTATTCGTAAACAAATATAGTTAGTAGGTAGGCCAAAAAATCGAATAGAACAGAAAAGTATCTTTAACTGTAATTTAATGTGTGTCTACTTGATATCGGATATATATATATTAATCAAATACGATCAAAAGATCCCCAGAAAAAACAAAAAAAAAAACAATTGAGAGAGTTGTACCTTCAAAATTTCCCCTTTAAAAACCAAAATATTGCACAAAAAATGAATACTTAAAATATATACTAAATTGCTTATTGTTGTGCGCTATTTAGTCATTGAATATTCTTTCTGACAAGTCTAAATAGTTTATAAATAAATATTTGTATGTAAATAATTATATAATCGACGATTCTCACGTACATATAATACTAAGTAAAATTCCAGTTAAATGTTCTGTGTGCTATGAATAAATTCAAACTTAATTTATTGAAATTGAAAACTTGTGCTTGTAACAACATTTATTTTTAATACCAACTGAAAAGGTAAGCTCTTTGTGTTTTGTTTTTAATGGCCACAGGGCATCGAAAAGGCCAAGGTTCTGGCAGCAAAGAGAATGGTTCTCGGTTGCCTGAGGCGAGTGCAACTGCAACTCAATTAAGACTAAGTTAAAGCTGTCTACAATGACGTTAAGTTAACAGCCTGCTTATATTACACCTTGCCAATGGCAAAGGGCGAACAACTTTAATCACCTGCGTCTCCTTTTGCTTTGTAGATTGCCCCGGTGAAGCGCGCAACTAATTTATGCTTCTTGGGGCAACTAACGAACTTATTTTTGACGCACCCACCTTTTCTCCACAACCGTTTCCCATAGCTGTTTGAAGGAATCCAATTTATTTGGCTTCATTTCGCTTTATTTTCACTTCTTCTGCTACAAAATGTTTCATTTGATGGAACTCAATTGATAAAACGCATTAGCTTGACGCTAAAGTTCTCAAACCTTCCCCCATTTAAGTACCTACCATAAAAACGTGCACACTGCCCAAGTGGAGGTAACTTTGGCAGATACCATCGATTGTTCATTTAAGTTCGACTCACATTCTCACTCACTCCTACTCGGTCGTGTCTGGAACATTATTCCATTGTTTAGCATCGAGACGGAAGCACCGCCTACACATAAGAAAAAAGTCTTTGTATATACTTGGACTTGAATCAACACCCAAGCCAGCCAAGAGTAGAACCACCCTTAACTGTTGAGTGCGAAGTTTGGCGAGAGAAACTTCGACTGTGTAATGCGCGGCAATCAGACATTTATTTAGATTAAGTGCGTCTTAAATTTGCCGGTTTAATTAATCAAATTGAGTTCTATATTTGATGAGCGATCACTTTGCAGCAGCAGCAGCAACCTGAAACTAAATTACAAATTACCAAAAAAACCATTGAAAGAAAACCTAATTAAAGTGCAGCTTACAGCAGCATTACAAAACAAATGATATAGTTTTACAACACATTGCCGAACAGATACTTTGCTGGCTTTTAACTTTCAACCAAACTCAAAACAAACTTAGAAGTTAGTTTAACTGAAGTTGTGACTTTAACGGAATCTGTTGCTGTCACATAATCTGTTTAGAAGATCCCAGTGGAAGACTGCACAACTCCCAGCTTAGGTAAACCGCTAATACAAAATGCTTTGGCGTCGTCTCCTGGGGCGTTCTCTGTGCCAGCAAAGGGAAACCCACGTATACCAGGAGCCCACACAAGCAGCATGTTTAGCTTTGCTTATTAAATTATTTTATTAAACTGCAATATATATATGCTTCAATGTTAGTTTGTTAGATTGTAGTTTAAAACAAATAGCGTGTCTAAAAGTATGCAATAAATTATTTTCCAAGCTATGTAAAAGATATTGAAACCTCAAATAAGAAAGAAATCGTTAAATCCCCTCAGTTGGGGTATTGGCAAAGCGAAGGCTAAGCATTTAAGTGCAAAATTCACAAAAGTCTAAAAAAATATAGCGAATCAAAATCAACAAGAAAAAAAAACCTAAATGTTGCATAGTAATCTCTCTCTCTTCTCTTCTCTTCTCTTCTCTTCTCTTCCTCCTCTCATTCCAACTAAATGCAGCTATTCATTCATACAGTAGCTTTGATAAACCGACCCCAACTGCTTGTCTGAGTGTTGTAGCTCTATGGCTTTGCCGTTACCTTTGCCTGCGGCTTTTGCATAGTGGTGCCAACACACGGAAGTTGTTTGCCTTGCTAGGTGTGGTGCTGAGAGCGGCAGCGTGACTAGAGGCAGGCAACATACAAACAAACAAACGACAGGAGGACACACAGCTGTTAGCTGTTAGCTGTTAGCTGAGGGCAGGTAAATAGAGTCTCTGCTATCGCACAATCGATAAAGCAAACAAATCTGCATACAATCCGGCAAAAGAGAGAGAGAGAGAGAGAGGGGGAGTTTGGGGGAGTGGGCCTAAAATAACAATGCAGCCATTTATCGTGCCACAATATGAACTTTTTAAGTTGACTTTAGTCTGTCAATATTTGGATTGACTTACAGCCAACATGTGATGCGATGTGATGTGACACAGGTTTCTCTCACATCCGAGTGCTCTAATTGATTTTCTCTTCGGTTTTGCCTTTTCCAAACATTTAGCATAACAACATAAAAGGCATGTTAAAGTCACACACACACACACACACATGAATTTCCTTTTGTAGCTTTTCTGAGCTGAGCTCAGCTCAGCTCAAGCAATACTAAAAGGCCGACTGAGCAATGGACCGGAAATAAAAATATGAACAGTTGCACAATTGTTGCCATGCACAAGAAAACAACAACAGCAATAATCCTGCTGAAAAGAACATCAACACAGCATCTTAACTCTTAGGAAAATAAAAAGAAAGTATGTGCAGACAACTTTTGTGTAGAGAAAACAGAAAAACTCAGCAAACTGTTCACATACTTTACGTAGTGAACGTGTCTTGCCAAAGTTCTGCACAGTGATACCAAAGCGTTAACAGAATGTTCAGCATGTCTTAGTTGCGTCAATGTGAGTGCCCAAAAAGATAATCGTCGCTTAGAAAAGTTATTCAAGCGTATGCCACTGTTTAAGCACAGTTGGCTTCTTTCAAGTTATTGTTGCTTGTTGAAAAGTTTTCAACTGTCTTGTTGAAAGTTGCAGCATTTAAAATCGAATTGTATTTACTCAACAATGTTGTTTGCTCAACTGCGGAAAGAAGCATAAAAAGAAATTGTTATTAAGAGTGCTTAATGCTAAATTAAAACAACACTTTTAGAGCCTTTTATTGCTTGAACTTTGCTGTAAGTAATACGTATACGTAATATTTTCAACATACATTCGCTTAACTCTCCGATGATACAGATTTATTAAGTTTGGAAGTCAACCCGATCCAAATATGCCACATAATTGCATAATTTGGATTAAGCATGTGGGGAATAAAATGCGCTGTTTAATAGCCATTTAAATGGACTCTCCACCACATGGACTACGCCACACAAGCACACCACTTAAGCGCACAGTTGTTGATGTGGTTAGCCGCACTGATGGTTCCAAAATAAAAACAGCAGCCACGTTGCGTTAAACTGAACAGCTCCCAACCCACACTCTTAGCAAATGTCACACTGTTTGCCAGCTGCTTGCTGACAATTTGCACAATGCGTTAATTCTCTTAATTTAAGTCTAATTGTTATGATCGCCCGCGGTGCAATCAACACCAACAGCAACACCAACAACAACAAAAAAAAAACAAATGGTAGACAGAACAACAATTCACACAGTCGGCCCAGTTAGTAGCAATTGGTTCGGTTGAATGAAACGACACAAAGGCAAAGCCTCCCGGGGGACAAGTTGGGACTGAAATGATTTTGTTGTTTTGTTTTTGGCACCAGCCATTTGACTGAAAAAGGCCGTAAGCCCTTATTGAAAAAGGTTACCCTTGGACACTTTTCAGTTCAATAACCCATTTTCAAGTACACCTTAACAGCTTATATACATACACTCCAAGAACATTTTGTGGTCGAAAGGTGCACAAAAAAGTTTGTAGTACATGAATCAAGTTCCAATTCTCAGTGTAAGCTAGTTTTCTCCAAGTGTACGTTACGAACTCTTTTTGGTTGCGAGCAATCCACAAAAATGGCAAGCAATTGGCTTTTATGGGGAAAGAAAACAGAGCCAAGTTAACCGGATATCCTTAAACCACTCACAACTTCACTCCACTTGAGTCCACTTCACCACTTTAGTCCAGCACAAACCACTACACTCTAACTCCAACTCCAACTCAAACCACAACCACTTAACCCACTCCACTGTGCACAGTGTCGCTGTCGCAGTTCATTTGCTTTTTTTTTTGACATTTTGCAACACTTTGTGACCATTTAAGCTGCCTTTGTTGTTGTTGTTGTTTGATGGCGATATGTGAATTCTCTGTCAGCTGGATAATCATTTCTGGCAGACGTTCAAGTCAATTTAATAACTGATTTGCCAAAACGAAATTTAGGTCAGGTTAGATGAAATAGCCAAAATGCACTTTCAAGGACTACAGCAAGGATACATTTTTTTACCCTCATTGCTGCTGTTGTTGACACTCGATTTCACGCAGTTTTAATTTCATTTGACGGCAAGAACTGGGCCGTTAAATAACAACGCAGTTGCAAATCGCAGTTACAAAGTTTGTTTAAATTAACCAAATTAGCTTAGAGCAGAAAGTTGGCCCAAGTTAGTGAACTGAACTTGACGCTGACTTTGCTCTCTGTTTTTCTGCTTGTCTGCCTGAAGAAGCCATAAACGTAAACGGCCTGAAATCTTGTTTAAACAAAGCAAAAAAAAAGTTAGGTTTCGTTTTTATTAACTTCATCGCCTGAAGCGTTTTGTTACAAGCGGAAGCGGAAGTCAAAATCATTGCCATGGCCAGGCTCCCTGCTGCTGCTGCTGCTGGCTGTCTCACCCACTGTATGTGTGTGTAGGTTTGTTGTAGGTGTGTGTTTGAGATGAGCAAGTGTTTGAGGTACATGAGGGGCATGAGTTCGTGTCGCATCACTTTGCCACCACTATACGCACTTTATGAAAGGTGAAAGCAGTCAGCGAAATGTTTGACTGCTTCTTACAAACATTTTTAATAGAACCAGAAATATGCCCCAAGCTTGAAGCTTAGCAAAGACAACAGCAGCGGCAAGCGGTACTTGCTTAAATTGTGTAAGCTTCAAGCAGTTCAACAGCACTTCAGATATCTTATATGGAAGACAATTGAAACTCAAACACATGTACATGAAAGTAATGAGCTGCTTATAAGGTTAATCCAGACATGACATTTGAATAGTTCTCAAGCTAACAATTGCATATTTAATTTGGCTAATTGAAATTCTGGCTTATTTTAGCTTGGTAACCGAAATTCAATGAAGCCGTAATGGTAACAAAAGCATCATTCAAATGGCTTTGGGCCTAACTTAGAACTCAACATTTTTAATGGGGGAGCGGCCCAAATTTTAGCACAGATTCTGGGTCATCAACACCTCGAGGGCGCTGCAAACAAAGAGGTGGGCAGTGGCAGTGGGCAATGGTGGGGGTTTAACCACAAACAAACAGACTAAAACACCTGCGGCGCACAAAAGGCAAAAGCGGCCCGCAAGTCCTTGGCCATTGAAACTCATTTTGCGGCCATTAATTGCAAGTTTATTGCCAGAAAATGGCCAACACCGCCAGCCCGGATTCCCACTTGCCAGTACTTGGTCTCTAAGCCGGAATTTTGTGGGTGCGCCTCGTTAACCCAAAGCAAACCTTTGCCAGTGTCTCGCAGAAAGTGTTTGTTTTGCTTTCGCGATGCGCAAAATTATGACGCGTCGCTGCTTCCAGGATGTGAGTCCAGGGGGGCGGGATTGTATACAGACAGCTGTGAGTAACTTTTATGTTATTATGACAGCTTTTTGCGAAAACCAACTGAAGCATTACTCATTATTTATGCAGTGCAGACAGGCGCACCAGGTTGTGGCTTTAACAACTGCATATTAAGTAAAACTACCCAAAATTAAGTGGTTAAAACGTGCGTAAAGTTAAAGATTCAAATAGTAGTTTTGTGTATTATTCAACAACTTTTTCCATAACCTCGTTGTATTTAAAATTAAAACCAATTTGTTAGACCTATTTCATTGGGATTGTTTCTTGGGTAAAATTAGCATATTAATGTCGCTGACAGTCAGCCATTTAATCAAAATCTAAATCGAAATTTTTCTAACATTAATTTGTTTTTTGGCGTCCCGAATATAAATGCAAAACTTGACATTCATGATATCTGAGCTCGCATGTGAGTATTTGATTTGTGTCCTAATACAAACTGTCTTGTATGTAACCTTTTAGACAGCTAGCTAGCTGAAACTCCCAACCATTTTCCAGTTGAATATCACGCCCACATGCTTAGTGCTCGATGCCTGATACTCCTTGCTCAGCGGGTGAGGTAAACGCCCACATTGGCCTACAAAAAAAAAAAAAAAAACAGCATGTGAGCTGTTTTATCTCAAAGTCAGCTGGTTTTTGAATACGAAATGTTTTCCAAGTATCAATGTGCTTTGCTCTGGTGTGCTGTGTTTCTTGTGGCTTTCGTGGGATTCGACTAAATGTCGAAATGCCTCTTGGGGACCCCCAGCATTTGGGATCTCGTTGACAGTGCCAAGATAAACAGTCAGACGCCCTGCCGCTTGGTTGGCATTAAACTGCTGCCAGTTGCTGCTGTCTATTGCTAGTATGTATTGCAATGGCGCCCGTTTACCAAGAAACGAAACAAAAACGGTAAATCCATAAAACCCAAAAGTCCCCGCTGAATGTGCAGCTAAGAACGAACTTTGCAATGGACACGCTTCTTGCCACTTTCTCCTTCTGTGCTTTATTGTGGTTAGCATGCGCAAAAACCCCAGCTGGCAAACAAGAAAAAAGTATATGGATGGCTTTTCGATTGCTGCACGCTGTGCTTAAACTGCAGCGTTGCGACAAGAATTTCAAGTAGCTAAACTTTTTGCTACTGTTTCGTACTTCGTTACCGTCTGCTCAATTATATAGCGCAGCCAATTGAGCTGTTTGCTTTGTGGCAAGCAAAAATGTCAAAGTGTCACGCCGCAAAGAAGCTGTTAATAAGCCGCCGCCATAAATCAATTGACTTTCTACAACAAATTCTGGTAGTACCAAAAAAAAAACACGTATTCAACTGCAATTGAATGAAAAGAAACAGCTGAACATAAGGCTCAACAAAATACATCATAATACAAATACAAATACAAGTACAAAAGAGGACAGAACAGCGCACAAGTGTGCACATTGGCGAAACTTATCACGCAATTAGAGCTGCCGCACACCTGGTCATAAATTATGGGCCACCGCGCAAAAGTAGGCAACAATTATTGTTTTTTTTTTGGTGCTGCACAAAACGAAATATTTTAAAAGCCCAAACGAAATACCAAGAATCTGATGAAAATCAGCCTTAAAAGTGCACTTAAAGAAAAAGTTTAGTACATAAACAGTTACACAAGAAAGTTTACCTTGAGAAGTTTTCGCTCTCTCTGTGCAGGAGAACTTTGCATTTCCGAAAAAGCAGCAGGTCGCACAGTGCGTATGATTAATGCGTTATAATAAAAGATGATTTGTTTTAAGGTTGGGAATATTTTGGGCACAAAAGGCAATGCGAGAAGTCAACAGCCGCTACATAAAAGTCAAGCTTTCGGTCTTAACATTCGGATTGGCCTCAGGTGCAACACACACACACACACACAACTGTCGTTTCTGTTTGTGAATGTGTGCCGCATGTAAATTGGCTTTGGATGCCTTTTGTGGGTTTGGTGCTTGATTTGGTTTTGCTGTTTCATCAATTTGGCCAGATTCGAAGAACAAAATTGTTTCATTTTGTGCGAAATATATATTTCTATAAATAAAATACACTCACAGGAAGTTAAAGAGCAGTAAAGCAGCTTACCTAACCAATTGTAAGCAAATGATTTATTATTTAATACTCCAGCAGCAAGCACTACCAAACAGAGAAGTTCTTATCGAGCATAAGCAATTGACCAAGTAACTTTGATACAATTACTACACTCTTTGTGCTAACAACAGGTTGCCTGCTCTGTGTGACAGTTCCAAATTTAGGACGTGCGTCAGCAGCTTTAAATACATATACGCACAATAAATGCTTAAGTACATTAAACATGCGTATCTTTAGCGTCTTGCTTTAGTCGTAGACATTTATATAAATGAGGCGACAACTAAACTTAAATTGCCAGCTAGTTGCTTGCCAAAGAACACTTCAAGCATGACAGAAAAAGTAAAAAAAAAGATTTCAAGGAACAATACATTCAATTATCAAGAATACAGCTACCAATTGCTTTCAACTGCCAGCAGCAGTTTTGCATAAATGACTTTTTCTGCTTTCACCCCAAGTAACTTTGACTACACTCAAACAAGCACAGGGTAAAGCAGTTCTACGCTATGCAAACGATTTGTAAAGTTAAACTTCTTTCTCTGAGTGCAGCAATGGTTTTGAGACCAGATTTTAGCTTGTCATTGCTTCTGCCTTGGCTGTTGTTAACACCAATTATGTGACACAAGAGTTTAGACCAAATGAAATTGAGGCCATGAACAATGGCAGTAAATGAAGCACAAGCATAATTCATAGTACTTCAAGACGTTTGGAACCTTGGTTATTTGCTACAAATTGTGCTTAAACTGCAAACTAACTCAGCTTATGAATACTTTAACTAAAACAACAAATAACCCCAAGTATAGAGTTTCAATTCATGACCCTTTCTACACACGACTGAAAGCGATTGCTGCTCGGGAACCGTGAAAATACTTTGCCTGTCCATAAAGTTAACCAACAATGGATAGTTACGCTGCGGTTTTTGGCCAAGCAAAAGCCAGACATGACGGCGTCAGGCCGTCAGATAAGACCGAGGGTTGGGGAATGTGTGCGGTCTTAACTAACACTACTATTAATGGCAAATTCTTGCTTTTACAAGAGATTTTCCAGATTTCTTAACATTCAGCATGAGCGAGAGCATGAGCATGAGCTCAATGCCACTCACCGATGTAAAGACGCCTTAAAGTAAATGTACTTAAAGTTATTCAAGCGTAAGACTTTGCCTCTTCGTTGCTGTTGCTCTTGTTACTTGGGGCTAAGCTCGTAAATGTTTTACTCATTAGCAATAGCATGAAAATGCCAATAAACGCCTTTAGTCCATAACGAAACGGCGCACAAATGCAATCAAACTGGATCAGAAACTATAGAAATCAAATAAACGCCGTTATGTTATGATCATAAAAGATAAAACACATACAGAAAACGACGCTGACTCAACAAACCAATTTGTTGGCGCCTCGTAAAAACAATAATAATATTGCAACACTTGTTATTAAAGCCATGGCACAGTAAAATTTTCTCTTTGCAATCGTTTTTCAATACGTTTTTATTATGCTACCTTCTTGTTATATATACATATATTGAGCATCATAAAATTGTGCAAATATAACATACATATACATATAAATCAATTTAAGCAGGTTTTGTTTAAAGTTTATTTAGCTCATACCCAACTATTTGCAAGATTGGCTAACACAAATTGGCTTTAAAAATTTTAACAATACAAATATTTATTATTTTCAATCAACTGTAGTTTTTTTCACTTAGTTGATGTTCATTCAAAATATTTTTTATCATAATAAAAACTCAGAGTGACTAGCATAAACCTGTTGGTATCTGTCTAATTGAGATATATGTATATATATAGTATTTTTATATGCAATTGACGCTTAAGGATTATCGATAACTGTTAATTGACAACAGCAGCTCTGTGCGTGTGTGAAAAGCACTTGCAGCATTTATAGAACAAGCTCACATATGTCACCACAGACCACACAATTTTCATGCATTTCACATTGCAGCGAAAGCCAGACAAGTAACGAGTTTCTATGATTTATTGTGAATTAAATGCGGTTTGTATTGCTGTTCGGGTTCTCGATGTCTATTTAATATGTTTGGCTGTATGTCTGGCTGAACATTCGTTGTGTTATTGATGGCTTTGTCGACACTTGCAGCATGCCCCGCCACGCTCTCCTCCGCACATGTGCGTATATTGTGACAGCTGTAACGACACTTCATGTCCCCTGTAAATGTCATGCCTGAAGCTTTTGGCTTTCTTATGGCAGTAGGTGGGCGAAGTCAAAGTTCAGCTTTGTGTGGTGTTAGCATCATGTATAAGGCAAGAGTACTTTGCAACAAGCATCATAAATCATCTCACTTGGCTAACTTTAAAGGTGAAAGAAAGGGCAACAACAAACAACACCCACGAAAAATGAGAAATGTTCATTGCATAGGTGTTTTTTTTTTTTTTTGATATTTGCTTAGAATTGTTGCTGCGCGACCAAAAGGTCAGGTGAAAACAAAATGGGTTTTTATACAAGAAAAATAGAAAACGTTTATTTTTTTCTTTTGTGCCAGAACAATATTGTGTTAGTGCTAGTCCACTTTTTTTTTGTAGATATCTAGATGTAAAGCTAAAGAAACAATAGAAACTCTTCAGTGGCTAACAAGTTGGGTTCAGAGAAGATTCTTTGTGAATTTATGTATAAAAATTACTTTACGTTAAAACATAATCTTTTCTTTCCCTTACAACTCAAAAGCTAAACGACAACAAATTCCACAAAGTAGCTTCTTTAATTGGTAAAATAAGCGTTCAGTGAATTTACAATTGAGAATGAAATGCATGCACATTTCCGATTGATGCTGATGAAATCATGTGTATGTGTTTCAAATGCTGCTCACACTTTTCCCACGCATTCTTGTGCGGATATAGAAAAACATCACACATACGCCACATTGCTCATTACACATTCGCCCAGTGGTAATCATTTCTGTAAACTGTTTTCGATCTGCGCATCGTGCGGTCTTCCCACACATACGTAGAAGCCTTTTTGTGTCGCACTAAAACAACAACAACCCCAACAGAAATCCCTTTCTTAGCAGTTGCTACACAACACAAATAAAGGGTACTGTGGATGTAGAAATTTCATTATGGCATAACAATTTCAAAACAAAAATAAACTTAAAAGCACAGCATAATATTAAGTGAGGTTAAGAGTTATTCACACTAATTTTTGACTATAAAAATGGGAGGCCTTGGAAGTTGTAGGGTTCTTTTCATTTTTTTCTCGCAGTGAGTGTTGTTCTTTTGTATATGCTTTGTAAGTGTGTGTGTGTGTGTTGTTGGCGACGTCAACTTGACTTGGCCCGTCCGTCAGCTAACAAATGAAGCTCCTGCAAAACTATTTTGGTATGTGGCTCACCCAAGGGAGTGTGGGGGGGCGGGGACGGTTTTAAGGTGTGGTTAGGGAGCGGCCAGGACGTGTGAATGTGAATGAATAAATGGTTGGCTGCCTTGGCCCCAGCCATTTATGGCCAGCATATTTAAGCGCATTGTTTGGCGTCTGTGCCTAGTCGATTGGCGGTCTCTGTTTTGATTAATAGCTCAGCACCTTCAGGACGCACACAGACACACTAAGAAATATTTGCAATGCCAGCAGAAAATGTGGAATCTCAGTCGAAATGCGCAACACAAGACATCATTTGGCGTGCTAGTCGCGTTTCGAAAACTCTGTCGACTCGGCTAATTGGCTGCAACTTTGTTGTTGTTTGTACACAAAACTGGCTAACTAGCCAACTAACTAACTGTATCCGTGTATCCTTTTGAACGTGTATCGTTTGCGTCTTTTTATCAGCTGATGCCACACGCACAAACAATTTAGTTTTTGCGACACCAACACCATCCGCAGCAAGCACTTTCTAACCCCTGCTCCTAGTTGCTGTGAATAATGTTTTGGGACGAGCAGAAAGGGATGTGAAAGAAAACGAGCATCATGATGATAATGGCCTCGTTGCCGTTATGCTCCAGCTACAGCAACTTCTCCAGCTGCTGCTGTTTTCCCATGTTGTTCTTCGCTTGTTGGCTTAATTGATTTAGTCGATGCTGCATAGAGTTTAATAGTTGCTCATCATTTATATGTAGACCTTCTGCTCCACACCCTCTCTTACACACACACACACACACTTAGATAGGGGCAGCAAGGAAACCACAACAGCCACAACCAGACCCGGGCACTTAATTTGTGCCGCCACTGTATAACACTATTTGACACGCGACGATGAATATGATGCAAGATACCCACCAACAGCTAGCTATCTTTGGTTCGTTGAATATTTCATACTCTTGCTGATTGAATACATTATATTCATATTAAATTAAACGAGCTACAAGCATGATAACAATACGTATACTTAATAATACGCTAGAATGATTCTTTTGCCTAAGAACAAACTTGTTTTTAGCCACTGAAAGGGTATTGAAAACGGGTTTGGCAGCTTTTTCCAACATGCAAATCATTGCAACGAAGTCAAGTGGTGACGCCAACAACACTCCGACTTGGCGTCCACCTCCAATGAGAGTTAAGTTTGTTGACCATGAATGGTAATCTTATCTTGAGAAGCTGGCAGCAGCGCATTTAAATTGGAAGCAAAATTTTGAATAATTTATTAGATCAAGCAATGAAATATTTCAAGAATCTGGATTAGCCAATAGAAAAGAAAATAAAAACTATAGGGTATAGCTGTATATACCCTGTAAAAAAGGTATAATAAATGCTTCTACATGTATTAAAGCATTATAATTTTGCTTGTGTCAAGTGGAAGTGTTGAAAAACTTAAATAAATGATGTTCATTGTAAGGGAATACCCCTAATAAAATGAATACTCATTCATTCATATTAATCAAATGCAGCCTGTTCTCTTAAACTTGTAGTAGAAATAGTAGTTAATTGCGTGTTTAAACTGACGGGTTTTGTGTTAGCCACGTTTACTCAAACACATTGTTGTTGGCAGCACGAGAAAAGTGCATTTTGTTGTAATTAAAAATGGAACAAAGTTGATTTATGCAGTAGCTGCATCCATTTATAGACAATGTACAGAGCAACCCAAAGCAACGTAACCCAGTTCCAATTAATCTCTGCTTTATGGTTAGACGAATCGATATATAAACGGTGCAAGGTTAAAGCCAATTAATTCAGTTCAATAAAAGTCACTGCCGCAACCGCACTCAAACGGGTGATAACTAGAACAGCGAATAAACTGCAATAAAGCCACAAGATGCGTAAAATAGTGGTGAGTAATAAGTTGGCAACCTTGGCAGTTGGCGGTATTGAAATCCTAAACATATTTTCCGCCAACAGAGCCTGCTGCTGATTGTGGCACTTGCTCATTCGGCTGTTGCACATGTCTTGCCACTAGCTCTGCCCGTGCATGGCACCTACGTTGTGTCGCCAGTTGGTCAAGTTTTGTTGCTAGTGCAGCCACCACCACCCGAGGATGATGGCAGCTATAAGCCTATAATTGGCGAAGAGGATGGACTGTGGAAACCACAGCCAGGACAGGAGGGTGAATATGTTGAAACATCGACTGGAGATGCAAGTGCCACAATTGAGACGCTGCTCATTGACAGCTCAGCTTCGGCGGCTGGCAGTTCGGGTGGAGCCCAGGGTGGGGCAGGTGGTGAGGGCGGCGGTGGTGCTGGCGGCGCTGGACAGGCAGGACAGGCTGGTGGTCTTCTGGGCGGAGCTGGTGGTGCAGGTGGCGCTGGTGGTCAGGGCAGCGCTGGTGGTGGTGGCGGCGGCGGTGGTGGTGGTGCTGGTGGCACACTTACATCCGGCGGAGATGGTCAGACTGGCCAGCCGGGAGGCCCTAGTCCAGCTGGACCACAGCCAGATGGTGAAGATGGTGCCGATGGCGCTGACGGACCCGATGGACCCGACGGCTCCAAGGGTGGCAAGGGCGGCAAGGGCGGTGGAGGTGCACGCAATGGTGCTGGTGGCGGTGGTGGTGCCGGTGGTGCTGCACCGCAACCGCCAGCACCCCAAGCAGCAGCTGTGCTACTTCCGGCGCCCGTCTGGCAGCTACCGGAACACAATCACTTGTAAGTTGAATGAAATTACTTAAACTTGACATGAGTTGAACTTTAACCTGACTCATTTTGTTGTGCCCTGCAGCTCCTTGGTCTAGACCCTACCCAGACAGATATCCTGTGGATTTGTATAAGTGCGTTCCAGTTTAAGCTAACACTTTAAGTTCGGTCTCTGTGTTCTTAGCCATAGCTCTAGTCACAATGTGTCCATAACGTATCTAAACAAGCAAGCGAATATTAAAATTCGAACACAAACAAAACTCTGCATACGTATATATTATTTTGTGGTGTAACTATTTCAGTGTGGCTATAAATCTTGCCAGTACTTTGTAAACTGGGCCAACTAGCTGTAAGCAGCCAGCAGCTGGTCAAAGTTCTCTACCCTCTTTAAATAACAGCAGCCAAGTATCTTTCGGTCTTTCCCTGTTTAACTCTTCTCCGCTGCTAAGCAATTTAAACTTCTCCCAACTAGCCATAAATAAGTTTACCGTACAGACATATGTGTGTTTGGCAGGGAACAAAAAGCTAGTTCATGGGAATGTCGAGCAACAAGAAACTTAAATCGAAAGCTGGACCAGTCAGCACTGTTGTTGTCCACTGTTGACCCCACTGTTGTTATGCATAATTTTATGGCATATTAATAAGCTTTTGACAGCTGCTTTCAACTTGTCAAGTGCCATTCAAATAGTGTCATAATTTACTGACATGCCTAAAAGTAGGCAACAGAAAATGTTGCAATGCATTTGCATCATAACCAACACCAAGCAATTGGCAATAAACTCAGAGAGAGCGTGTAAGTAATATCAAGCCAAAAAAGAAAGACAGAGCAGCGTTGAGAAATTTGTTAGCTTTAACAACAAATTGACACCTTACAAATGTGGTACACATATATTATTTAACATGCACTTGACAGCTGTTTTACGGTATGAGCACATAAGACACCATAGGGAAAATGTTGCCGCCTCCTTTCACGTATGCACGTGGCAAGAACTGAAATCAATTTGGAGTTTTGCGATGCACCAGGAATAGCAAAGCCATGGAAAATTGTTTTGCCTGACAGCAATCAGCAATCGCTTTTTCTTTTTTCCTGTTTACTTTGTTGTGCAAATGCGCAAAATATTTGCAGTGCATTTGCAGCATCAGCAGCAATAGCAGCAACAGCAGCAGCAGCCGCAGCAAATTGTGTTGCATTATCTCAATTTGTAGTTGTTGTTGATTTTGCAGTTGCTGTTTATTGTCCACTGTTAAAGCTAGTTTTTTTCTATTTTTTGGCAGCTTTAAACTTAAAAGCCAACAAAGTTAAAGCATTTAAGAACCAAGTATTAAACTTATCACACGTGCAGCTCAAGAGGCTATGCAAAGCGTTTCTTAAGAATTTCCACAAAAGGAAACTCATTTATAATTATTTTCTTAGTATGTTATTCCTGGAAACAAGCATATTGCTTGCATAAGAACAATAAGAAACCATATCAGCCAAATTACCATAGTTTAAGCTCTTCCAGGAAGTGTATGAAGAAGGTAAACGAAGCTTTAATTAACTACCAAACATTGAGTCAGCATGGACTGAGCAAAGAAACCCACCAATGCTCATGATCCATCTTTAAATCGATGGCAAAGCAACCACAAAATAACGTTTCGTTATTATTTACTCAACATTCAACTCTATGCAATCTGAATTTCAAAACAAAACGGTTCAATTAGGCCATAAATTAACGCCTCAACCATAAATTATATTGATGCAAAACATAAAAGCCACTTTGGCCAGACAAAATGTATGCAAAATGTGCCAAGCCAAGAAAAAAACGCCTACAACAGCGAATTGGTATATCAATTTGCCAAAGATAGCAGAGAACCAAGAGCTCAGCTACAAATGGCCTAGTAATTGTGTTATTTTATACAAATTTTGTTGCTGCCACAGCAATTGTTTGCTTAGCTGTTGGTATTGGTGTTGGTGTTGCGGTTGGTGTTGATTCGCTGGGCTGGAACTGACCCTCCAATTAAACGCCGTTCTTTCTGGCTAGAGGCGAAAAAGCCAACTGGTTGCCAAATTACTCTGAATGCAAATGAGAGCCACACAAGCGAAATTCTTCGATTCGTTTTCAAATATGAAATCAAGCATGTTAAACTACTAGCACGACCAACGCATACCCTGTATTCTTACAACTAGTTTGTTTTGTTACATTACCAACCATTCCCACTGAGTCTATAGGGCATGCAAATCAGGTAAGCATGTTTGTGGCAAGAAGCTTGCCACTTGTGCAAATCAACGCCAAAAATTGCAATAATAAAGCTAGCGGAAAATGCTCCACATAAAAAAATAATAATAATAAATGATTTGAGCCAACAACAACAACAACAACTACTACAAAGACAACATTAATGTAGCACATTCACTTTTGACGTGGGCTGCAACTGCCACGCCCCACACAGCCACGCTTGTGGCAAGCTGAACGAATGAACAAACGGTCAAGCTACTGTTGCAACTAACTGTTGCTGCCACACACACACACACCTCGTTGTTACCTAGCAATTTAAATATATACACAATAGTTCAAAATGCACATTCTTTTTGAATGGTAGCGGCATAATTAAATCAAATAAGTTCGACCACACACCTGCCTCAAGACTTGCTGCCTTCGTACTCAAGGTCACATTAAGTTGGCCCAAATACAGATATCATTTGCTCTTAAGTAGAGAAAAGCAATTCTGTTTCTTGCATCTTTACCTGGCCTAAAGCTTCTGTGAGTTAGGCTGTTGTAGGCTAGTTGGTTGGCGATATTCGGCTTCGTGACCCTTCCTTTCCGTATTTATGCGAAGCAAAATCGAACCGTGTTCGGTCGCTTGTTCTATGACCTTTGCGTGTGCGGCGTAAATTGTTAATTTTTAATTAGTTGACTGGCTGTGGGCTTAGCAAAAGAGGGTGGGGCAGAGTAGGGCGGACAGTAATTGACGTGAGAGCCGTGCCGGGCAAGGTTATTGATTAGTGTAAAGGTTGCATTTCAATTTATGGCCTACTGACATGACTCTCTGCAAATTAATTCACGCCTACGGCCAACACACACATTTTCGCCAACTGAAATGCAGCCTTGCAACTACCTAGAATATTTTTGTTGCACTATTAATCACAAATAGTTTAGTGGAATGGATATATAGAAATTCCCACTTTATTAACTTCAAATTCCAAGTACACTAATCAAGTCCAGTCCAATTCTTGGAAGCTGAAGATGATTGCTGATAGCCTGTAAGCTGTGTTTGTTTGACAGAAAAATGTGGTATAAACAGCTTTAAGGATTTTCCAATGAATTCAATCAATTTACATGCCATTCACCATGGGATTTTGTATTTTCTATTTACTTTGAAAGCAAAGTTTTGATAGATTAAATTGGCCAGAAATAAATACAATTAAAGAATGTTTGTGATCAAATACATTTTTGCAGTTTATTTGTCTGTTTGCAGTTTCATATAATAATATACATAGATATACATATCGATTACACAGCATTGTGCTAGATATATACATATAAAGAGAGAGAATTACAACAATTATTTACAACATACTCGTTCCATGTTGCTTTTCAAGTCAAAGAAGAATCGATAGTTATAGCATCAAATAAGTTTTGAAGAGCATAGCTTAGAGAAAGGGACAGAGAGGCAGAGTGTGAATGCAACAAGTAATAAACTTGAGGCTGACAGTTAACAGTGGAATAGAAAGAACTTAGACAGAAGGTAGAGTAAACAATTAGATCGAGTTAGCTCAGAGAGAGGGCATATTGGAAACGAAACGGGCAAGTGAGACAGCAGCTCAAATCTCCCGTGTGTAGTCGGCTTTCCGTTAATATGTGTGTGTGTGATAGAGAAAGAAAGAGAGACGGTTGTCTCCGGGCAGATGATAGATATTTCTAGGGTTTGCTCGTCATATTATCGTTGTCGCAATGGCAGTTCATCATCATTCGTCTTTAACAGCATCCTAGTAGTGATTGTAGTGGGAATGATATTGGCCATCATCCTCATGGCCAGAGTGACCACCATAGTAGCCACCATGTCCAGAGCCATGACTGGCTGCGGCCACAGCATTCAGATGAGCAGCACGAGCATGTTGCACCTCGGCGGGCTCAACGGGCACACCATTGTGAATGACGGGAATGTGAATGGGACCCTTGTGCGCATAGCCGGAAGCATAGCTGTGGGCATGGCTATCATGATGACCCTCCCAGTGACCATCGTAGTGACCATCGTAGTGTCCATCATCCCAGGAGCTGTGAGAGCTGCCGCCATGAGCGGAAGCCTGTGAGAGAGCGGCATAGTGGGCAGCCTTGGCGTGCTGCACTTCGGGAGTATCAACGGGAACACCATTGTGGATCACCGGCACATGATAGCCACCATGGGAGTGAGGAGCCACGGCATGTCCACCAGAGCGAGCAGCAGCATGGGCGGCAAAGTGAGCAGCCTTGGCATGTTGTACCTCGGGTGTCTCCACGGGAGCACCATGAGCATGAGCCACATGACCGAGAGCCTTGGCGTGAGCAGCATAATGTTCGGCCTTGGCGTGTTGCACTTCGGGTGTATCAACGGGAACGCCATCGTGAGTCAGAGCCACATGAGCATGGGGAGCAGCACCATAAGACCAGCCACCGCCATAGATGGAGCGCTTGTACAGATGATGATCATGACCATGAGCGCCATGGGCAGCAGCCGCATGTGCCGCAGCATGAGCAGCCTTGGCATGTTGCACCTCGGGTGTGTCGACTGGAACGCCCTCGTGGGTCAGCACTGGAATGTGGATGCCATGATGGCCATGATGACCATATGATGGCACATAGGCAGAATGAGCATGGGCGGCGGCATAAACGGGTGCAATGTGTGCGGCATGATGTACTGGCGCCTGTGGCAGATTGGTGCCCACCGCATTGAAGCCATGATGAGGATCCGCTACATAGGACACAGACTGCAGATGACCATGTCCATCCACATAGGAATAGGAGCCCTTTGTGGTGCCATCATGGGCACGCGTCTCATGCTTCTGTGAATTGGGATCAGCATACCCATACGAATAGGTATGGCTATGAGGATCCAAATGTTGATATTGTGTTGAGACAGCGCCGTGCCACGAGGCAGACACCGTCGAGATGAACAGCGCAGCGGCAATCAACTATAAGAATGAGAGACAAAGTTTTAAACATTATTATATTGTGTAACTGATGCTTATACGTAACAGCTAGCGCCATCTGGCGGAGCAGTAATTGCACTTGTCTGTTAGTCAGTTGGTCAGTTGGTCAATCTTTCACTTTTGCTTTCGCCTCAGACCATCCAAACACGCCTCTATCTAAGTATCTATGTGCGCTGTCGAGTGAAACATTTGATTCGATTTTGATTGGAGATACTCGTTACCATTAGCCAAATCGCCGCAGTTATTACCACACAAGCTAGACATCATGTAGGCCATTATTATGTGGAGCAGCCATATGTAAACAATCTTTAAACAAATCCAACATGCAACATGTCAACGGCTTATCAACTGCAATTTTCTACGCCAGGCAGCAGGCAGCAGGCAACAGCAGCTGTTTTTGATTTTTGCCTGGCTGTTTTTTTTTTATTTTTTCCATTTGTGTCAAAATGCTTTTTGACATGGCCAGTGGCAAGTGGGTCTGTTTGGATAGTTGAAGGATATGCACAGCATGGCAACGACTCTTTATAATTAAACGATAAACTTAAATTGGACGATTGCCAGCAAATGCTGATGCTGACATGTTGAAATTGAAATAGGAAGTTGAAAAGATTGAAAAGTGTACAAAAGTAAGATGAAATCGATAAACTACTTTGGGCTAAGCCATAGAATATTTATATATGTTTTTTGTATGGATCTTTAATCCTATTCTTTTTGTTTTGTATGGCAACTTTTGGTATTTGGTTTTTTTTTTTCCACAGACTTAAAGAATATAGAAACTGTACTTAAGTACACTATAACAACACACAATACTTACAAATGGCTTCATTTTTGTTACACAAATTGTTAATCACAAGAGTTGAGAATTGATTTCGAACGTTGCGTTACGTTCAAAGTATAAGGATATGGGGGGATTTGGGGATTTTTTTGTTTGGTTAAACTGGGTAACTGGGAAATGAACAGAAAACAAACTACACACACACTCGACGACACACAGAGTCACTCTCTATTGGTCGTTTGGACGCTGGTTGAACCTCCTAGAATCTCGGACTAGGACTGTTAACGAACTGTGCTGACTGTTGGCTTTTGGCTCTAATATATACCACAAGAGACTCGACTCGCACACATCGAGTTGGCTGAGACGCCGGCGACTGTGCAAAGACACACAAAAGCAATAACAAAAGCAATAGTAATAACCAGAGCAACAAATCTATCACACACATACACACATACACACACTCGCAAACGTACAAACGTTTGTACATATAAACAATAACAACAGTAACAGTACATTGGAGAGCAATAGCAGAACAATGTGGCACAAGAGTAATCGAATTACAACGTTAATCGCGGCTCGAAGCTGGTTTTAACCAAAAGCCCAAAAGCCAAAGCCGAAGCCGTAGCCGAAGTCGAGGCCGAAACGAGATACGAGACGATTACGAATGTTGCCAAAGCTATGTTGCCAGTCATTTGGCCAGATATTGCTAACGTTTTAGCGGGTTTATAGCTGGAAACACTGAGAGAAGTGTTGAACCGCTTAGGCTTTTCGCTTAGTGTATGCGTGAATAAGTCTTTTACAGCTGCATTTTGCGCTTGTCACTGCATATGCTGCCCTGACCTTGCTTTCAATCTTGCTCAAAAGCATTAAAACCACGTCGGAAAAGAATTTTAATTGCTAACTGGCTTTTTTTTTATGAGTTTTGGGCTGTTTCGGTAGTGTGTGTGTGGGCAAGATATTGAACTTCCGTGCATGGAACAATTAGCACTCATTATTATATATTTGCTATGAATGTTTAAGCAGTTCGATCTTATCGACTTGTGCCTTTCCAAAAAGCACATTGCCCACCTAACCACGCCCAACCAAAAAAAAGCCGCTCACATAATAAATAGCTAACAAGGCAAAATACAAAACAAGAGCTAAGGTAGTTATTCGTAGGGTGGTGGGGGGAAGTTGGGTAAATTAAAAAATTCTTATGCATTTTTTTTGTTTCGGTTTTGTTTTCTTGTGTGGCTAGTATAGTACAACGCTTAGGGAGCCTGCAGTCAGTTTGCCACCGCTTGCAACATGCCACGGGCCACAGCAGCAGCAAGCAGAAAGAGAGAGAGAGAAAGAGAAGGAGAGAAAAAACAAAACATAATATTGTAAACCAATTTCTGGGCGTTTTTTGCCTCTTTAATCATTGAACTGCATCGAAAGCGAGCAGAAAACGAAAAGTTTTGCAAATTAAAAAATAAAAGCGCAGCACAGAAAACAAAAGACATAAAATTGAGTATTGCTGCTGCTGCTGCTGCTGTTGTTGCCACATGTTGCAGCATTTCTTTAGAGCAGTACATTCAATCTTGATGTTGCATTTGCCACACTTTGCAATAGCTGTTGTTGTTAGCTTTTATTGTTTTACCTGCCAACAACAACAACAACAAACGCAACAACGACGAAACACAAGAAACACATTTAATAACGAATTCGATCATTTGCATTCGATAGGCGCCACATCTATGCATGTGTCTGTGTGTGCGAGTGTGTTGCATATGACTGTTGAGTGTGTATGTTGCATGTGCCACATAGCAGCAACTTAATTTGCTCAGCTCACTGCCCGAAGCGCCAGCGCCCAAAAAATGCAACTTGCTCCGTTGAACTCCCTCAACAAAAGTTTCTCAATGCACTTAGAAAAACAAAGTTATTTTAACTTGGATGTTCTTAAAGTCTTCTCTGACTCGAAAACGTGCAATAACGAGTTTTCAATAAACTTTTCTTCTTGTGTCTTAGTTTATACTCTTTTTTTGGGGGCGTGTCGGGTGTGTTTTGACATTTTTGCAGCATGCGCAACATTATAAATTATATTCCCGTTGTCACCTTCCTATCCACACATATTCCCCACAATTGGTTTTTTTTGTGTTCTGCGTCATTTGCCGACATGTGGGCTGAACTAGTCAACTCAAGTGCAATCTAGAGATTTGTTTTTATGCCCACCTATCCAGCCATTTCTTAAGCTATAATTATCAATTCATATGGGTGCGCTATATGTTTGCCAATGCGGCATTTGAATGCATAAATATAAAGAACTGTGTAACAAAAAAAAAATAGGTGCTAATTAAATAATAGTATTTATCAGGAAATGATACTCGAACGCCAAAGTGACACTTGTTGAAACTATAAATATATAGAATTATCTTTTATGAGTATAGTAATAAGGATCTTTTAGCTAAAAGTTCCAGTTCATTAAAAAGTCATTAATAATAAAGCCATAGCACTCAACTTATGAATACATTACGTATACGCTCTATTAACTAAACGGTATTTGTATATTAACGTTTCTTTTTTTATTGCTTTAATTTAATGACATTAAAAGAATTCACTCTAGGCCATAATTGACCTACAATTACAAACAAATATATAAATACTTGAACGGAAATTCTCAGACCACAGCTGCAAAATCCAAGTGCTTCTACACAAGGTGTTTCTCAGAGCCCTCCAAGGCAGTCTTTGCCCTAAAAGCACAGACACTCAAAGACAGTGGGCGTGGGCAGTAGGCTACCCAGTCGTATGCTTAATGGTTATCTGTGCATATGCAAATTATGCAAAAAAAGACAAATATCTACTTGTAAATTGCATTGCCAAATGGCCTGTCGATTGTCAACGTCTATTTAATTATTCAACTTGAGAATTGTAGCTGCACTTAGAGAAAATCTAACTTAACAATTGCAACGATATGCTGTCTTTATTTCCTTCAATTTTTCTTGGTGCATATCTTTTGGCTTTTGACACTAGGTGTTCAACATACATGCAATAATCAGATATTGTTGTTTTTTCCATATTCATAAGCAAATCATGTTTAATTTATTGCATTAGCTGTAAAACAACATAATTAACGCGAATTCTATCACAAAAGTGTCGCCGCGGGTGTTGTTAACCATTCCGCTTAACCAGTTTGCCAGCTGAGCTGTGAGTTGACCCGCTGGATCATTAGGCAAATTAACGTGTCCAACACTTGGCCAATTAATATTTAAATTTTGTGACAGCCAAGACACCCGCTCGCACGTGGTCACAACAATACCACTCTTTCACGCACCACCACACAACCACTCTACAGTTTGGCATTGAAATGATTGCAATCGACGCTTATAATTATTATTTTGATATTTGGCCAGTGGTTAGCTGAACTCTTACTGCACCACTTGGCTCAGCGGTGCAGTGAAGCGCAAATGCAGAGCACAGTGGAATTGTACAGTGGGGTGTGACTTATAAGACTGCAACGTATGGGTGTATCAATTATTTCATTACCCACTCATGTGCCTGTCCGTCTATTTGTTCTTACACAAGCCAAAGTTGTTGGTTGCTTCAAATATTTGTTGTTTATTAACTAACACAAATTGCTGAGAAATCATTGCAATCATACAGGATGTTCGAATAACTTTTTGTTCTATATTTGAGTTGCTTTTAAATCGTTTACAAACAGCACCCTGTAAAGTTTTGTAAGCTCAAGAATTAATGCAATGTGCTAAGCGTGCAATGCTAAAATAAATCATTAAAATTTATGAATTTAATTGCCTTCAATTATTGCCACAGATAAAAATCGTTACAAGCTCCTATGATCACAGATCACAAACTGAACTGCCACCCGTAAAACGTAAAACAAGCATTTAGTATACTATTGCAGTCAGCTAGCCAAGCACTTGTTGCCTGCTGTTGGCCACTTTGATCTGAACTGTAAGTGGAATTGGCTTTTGCGAATCTGCGATTTACGATTCGCTCGATACGCTTTTCGCTGCTGAATGGCAGATAATTCAATTCAATCAACGGTGGACGCCCCAACATGAAATTACAAAAATTATGGCCGCTAGACACACACAAAAACTTGCTAACGTGTCATTACAGAGTTAGTTACCTTTAGACCAAAGTGCGGGAGGGCGAGTGGGGTTGGGTTCAATGGTAGCTTAGGCTAGTGATTGATTCAAGGCATGTGGTCTGCATCTGTCATGAGAAAGAGGCGGTGGTAGCTGCATGCCAGAGCCAAGTTAATTGCCTGCTGCTGCTGCTGTTGCTGCTGCATAGGGCCAGGCCAACAGTTGTGACTTTAATCAAATACCAAAATTAACTGCGAAACCTATAACAAGTATCTCTCACAAGTCAGGTCGAAGAAGAGATATGCTTTCTTGTAAGTCTTTTAGATATTTTTGCACTTTCCAATACATTGAGGTAACAACATGCTGGTAAGGGTATAGCAAAAAATGATTGATTGGCAAGTCTTTATGTCTGTGATGCGATTTGGGTGCAGTGGACCTCAAGTTGACCGCGTGGGTTGGGTTACCCCAACATCGCCATTATTGATATTGATATTGCATTTTTGTGTTTGTGGCACAGTTGGAGCAGCAACAGCAACAGCTGCTGCCATCTAACATCCAACATTCAAGCAATTCGACACGCTTCAAACCAGTCTTAGTATATTTCGAAGCTTGTCTTGAATTCGCTTGCAACACTTTTGTTTCTCACAGCGAACGATTCGCCACAGGTGCCAGCCGGGTCAAGCCCCAACCATAAACAGTGTCCACCTACAGCCGCAACATAAATGGATAGCTGTTACCCGTGACAATCCTGTTAAGGATATATGTGGCACGTGCCGCATACAAGCACGTAGCAATCTTGCCTCACAATTTTTAACCCCCTACGCCCCCTTAACTTAAGTATGTGACATGAAAATTCTAAGCAAGGGCGCTACTAAAAAAAAAATACAAACAAAAACAAAAAACGAAACATATCCATTTCAGAACTTACACAGCAAACAGCAAAAAGCTAAATAAAAATGACACATAAGCAGCAGTCTAACACACACAACGTGAACCGCCTGCACCACCTTCAGTTATGGTTCATGTCTATAAAATGCGCACAAGCGAATAAAATGACGAGCGAACCAACTGGTGAAACTGGCTGAAGGCGCGGCAGTCGCTTTTGGCCTCTGATATTAAATTGAAACCAAACGAAAAAAAATAAAACAAATACAACTTCCAGAAATTTAAAAGAAAAATCAAGAAAGAGAAGAAAGCTCATGGGTAGATACCCTGTATGAATTACTTAAAGCCTATTCCCAATCTCTTGTGCTTCCTTACTGTCCACTAGATACAGGGTATACCGAAAGACTAAAGGCAATGTACCAACATGCATGCCTATGAAAAAATATGCTAAAAAGTCAGAGTTGCGTTCATTTGGTTGACCACCCAGTGCAAAAATGCAAAGACCCAAAAAAAAATAAACACAAGAACACGTCGCCGCCTGATGGGGCAAGCTATGTGGCTACGTGCAGCGGCAGCCGTTGCAAACAAAGTTGCTTGCTTTTTTCGAGGCGCAACTAAGCAAACAACCAAACGTTGCCTTGAGTATAGCCCAAGCTGGGATTGATTTAGGAGGCAAGGTGGTTGTCTGAATGGGCGCTGAAAAGAGCGTATAAAATAAGGTGAACACTGTATCAAAAAAGCTGCCACAGTGGCGACTGCCGCTTTCAAGGATGGTGTAGCTTAACATGGCATTAAATTTCGAAGACCATAAAATGCTTGAAAATATGGTGGAGATTTTAAGACTTTATCTACGGCTGGTTTAAGCTGAAATTATGTTAATAGACCGCTGGGAAGGCACATAAAAATAGTTAAATCATTTAACGTTGCTGTCTGGCGAGAAGCAAGTATCTTTTGTCTATTTTTAAGATTTTATTGTAATAAGTTAATGCAGTTTATTATCATTAGTTTTTACATTTGAAGTGGAATCTTAGGATACCTATCCAAGTGCTTATGCTTACTTAAACATTTATATTCAAAATTTTGATTAATGATTGCTTATATCAGAGTTCAATGTATGTAGCCCAAAAAACAAAACCCGGAGAGGAAAAAAAGGATTCGCAAACAAATCTTTTGGTTTTACCAACATAATTGGTATTTTGATGTATGTTCAGGCCACATGTCAGCTTTACCCTGAGGCTTTCATTTCATATTTATTTTATGCTCATATTTCAAGGCACTTTTATTCCTCTGCCTGCCCACAGCCCAAAGAACATGCTAAGGAAACGCCAAAACAGCAGCCAAGTTGCCTGTATCTCAATATCAAATCAGATAAGACGCAGACCAGATACCCTTGCGAAACGTGCATACTTCAGCTTTGAAAACGAACATACCTTTTTGAAGGGCATTCAAAGAAAAAGGAAAAATCACACACAAATGTCGCTCAAGTGTCGCACGTTTATGTCGCTTACTCTCTCCACCGCTTAACTATGCATCTCTATTTAATCGTGGGTCTGACAGCTAGAGTTTCAGCATCAGTTTCGGCAACTAAGGGTATCTGTATCAGTTTCAGGTTACTTTCCGAATTTATGCAATGACAGGAACGGAAAATGTCCAAAATGACTGCGACTGCGACTGAGGCTGCCAAAATGAGATCTGCTCACACAGAATAACAAAGGTCACAAGTTGGAAACTTTTCAATTGATTGATTGGATAGGTAGGTCTTGCTGCTAGGCCTATCTATGGCAGCGATTTGGGCACTCCCGGGCCACATCTTTGTGACAGCGTCGGCTTTCAAGGTTAATTGGCATACAGACGAGATGCCTAGATTGAGATTGGCAGACGTACATTAAGTATGGAAACTGTTGTAAGTTGCTTTTTGTTTCTTTTTTTTCTTCTTCACAACAAATATCGATATTATTTGCATTATGTTAATTATATTTGCTGTACCAACGAAATGATTCTTGAACTATTACAACTGCTGCTTTTGATCTGAACAGCTGCCAAGTTCATGAACACAAGAAGATTAAAATCTAATTAAGCAATGCAAGTGAAGGCAAAGTTTCAATTCACTAGATAAGTAAAAGAATGAAAAAAAAAAACGTGCGGAAATTGACTGTTCGAACAGAACTCGTCAATGGAATTTTTTAGTTCTCTCTCTCTCTGTTTTATCCCGTTAACAGCAGTTAATTGCCCGAGTTGAAGCTAAAGTTGTGCCAAGTCTTTTTCTATGCTGCAAGTTATGGCTTACTAATTGAGTTAATCGATTTTTCATAATCGATCGCCAAAGCAATTGAATTGTCACTTCACAATCTCAATTGCAAACACGAATATTGCGTGAAAGTCTGCAGCAGCAATTGAATGAAAATCAAATGAAAATGCATTTAATCAAATTCAATTCATATAAATTGCATTCAATAAAATGAACAACGCAACTTGTTAATGCTATTAGCGACAAGTGTGGCAAATCGACAACAACAGCAATTACTCTCTACTGCGTTGCTATGGCAGGTTAGCGCATGCTGCGTATACGCAATATCTGGTTCATCAGCCTTGAAGTGCGACTGAATACCAAAAACAAAAAAAAACTGAATTGAAAACCAGTTGCAGCTACATATGCATTTAACGGCAAAAGAGATAAAAAAAATAAAATTAAGTAACTTGCGTGTGCCAACGTTTTTGATTTTCTTGAAAGTCAATGTCATGGTTGAAGTTCAACTAAAAAACAAGCCGCAACTGAATGTGGTAAATGAAGGTGACTAATCGATTGCGTATGTGAAGTTCAATGATATTTAACGGAAATTGTATTGATTAGCACCTTGTGCAGTAAATGTTGTTTTTGTGAACCTTTTGAGGTTAAAGGCGATTGGTAAGTGGAACATGTGCAACAAAACATTGTTAAGGTTATAGAATGTGCATTTAGGTCCATATACTTATCTTAAATTGGGGCTTACTTATGATTTATGAACTTGCATTTGTAAGTGAAGCAATATGCATATTTAAGCAAGTTGAAGTAGATATTTTTTTTATTAAGTGTATAAAATGCAGAACGATAACAAAAGCGTTTTGTGGTTTGATGGATGATGTTAATGTATATAATGTTGTTTTCACAAAAAAAAGACAAAAATGTGCTTTTGACAGCACACAAGATGTATTGCGAAACCCTTTAAATAGAACCCAACAGTTAACAGCATGATCAAGCGGCAAAGCTTTTGTTAAACATAAAAATCTATACTTGATGCTAGTCCAAATGTTGCAATCGCATGTTTTTGTTAAGTTTAATTAGGCAATCGAACGACAACATACAGAAAGGCTAAGCCTAAGCAATCAATTGTCGGCAATGTGTAATATTATTAAGCATATCGATATCCGAAAATGTGCAACAACAAACACCATTTGCGCCTGCGCAATGCTGGTCAAAAGCGAGTCAAATGAGAGCTGTGGGTGCGGATGCGGGTGGTGTTGCTGCCGTGGTGCTTGTGTGGTGGTCAGTCAGCCAATTGGCAATTGGCAATTGCGGGCGCCGTTACTAGCGTAAAAGTGCAAAGTCACAGATGAACGAGTCGAGCAGTTGAAAAGCGAGAAGGCCTGGAACTTTGCTTCAGCGATTCGTTTTAATTGATTTTGTTGTGTGTGGTTTTGCATTGGTCAATTGCGCCTGCACCACCACTCAACGGCAACAACACCCAGCCACAACAACAAGCCGATGAGTTGCTAAACTAAATTTTGCGCTTAGTCAACTAATTTAACCGAACATCAAGTGGGTTGCAGTGGTGCAGACGAAAGCGGGTTAGGTGCAACTCGCCGCTGTCTATGCAAAAGAGTTGCCAAACATTCGCGGCCAAATTCGGCGGTCTCCTAATTGTCCAGTTGCTAGCACAACAAACCGAAGTCACCATATAGATAATATGGCATATGGCACACTCTCGCTTCATTACCCCAAATCGAGTGGTGTTAGGATGACCTGTACTATACTTAAGAGGTATTTTTTTGCTCTCTATAACCCAACAGAATATGCTAGGGTATCTAATAGTCTTACCCTCTCACCCTTTGTTGCTGCTTTTCATGGTGTTATTGTAATTGCTATGGTTTGAACATTTTTCGTAGCTAATTTTCAAATGCAGTGGCTGTGGCTGTGGCTGTGGCGTTGGCCCAATGAATTTCCATTTCCACTCGCTGGCCGTATTAAACTTTTTGGCGGTAAATGTTATTGGGCCACTCCAAACTGCATTAGTTGTTGTTGTTGCTGTTGATGGTGTTTATGCAATCAAAATTCTTGGCAGCGCCTCGAGGCAACAGCGGCAACAGCGGCAACAGCCGCAAAGAGCCGCAACAAAAGCAACAAAAAAAGCGACACGAATGGCACTTGTGGGTGCAATTGTAATTATCCTAATTTATGTTGTATGCGGCTCGATTTTGTGGCATGAGGCATGCAGGTTTAGCATGACAACAACGCCCCAGCCACCGCCACCGCCATTGGATTCTAATGTTGCACAGATTTATTGTAAATTATCTCGATGCTTGACAATGATCGATAGCCAAAAAAACAACAAATTGTTTAAGTTAATAAAAGCTGACGCTGCGATTTTTGGCCAGTTTTGGGAATAGCTACAGCTACGCCAGTACAGTGCCTGCCAGCAGTGCACACTGCCTGGCTAAACGACCATAACTAACTGCAAATAAATGAGGCGACACATTGCCATTGGATTAGTGCATTAGTGAAATGTACGATAAATGTGCGATAAATGTATTGAATCGCATTGTGCATATCTAATGTGATAATTTTTGGACTCACAAACTATGTTAATGTGATAAAATCAACTATTTGTTAGTTGCTTGTGTAACGCGTATGCATAATTGTTCAAAATGGCATTAATCAACCTGTAGAGTTTCATAATTTGTTTGCATTCTACACACACATATGGTACTATATAATTACTAGGCTACTAATTACTTTGCTTCCATGCATATTAAATGCCCTCAATGGAATAATTCGCTTAAGGCATTTCACACATAACTAAGATATATTAATTGCAAGGTAGAGCGAGGGGGTAAGAAAGAAAAAACTGCATTGAATAACTGCTTGCAACAACCACAATCAAAAATGTTTAACTATTTAATTAGCTCACACTTTGAATAAACAACAAAACAAATAAAAAAACATACAAACAATAATAGCCAAACAAATAACTGACATGCAAAAGTAAACGAATGTGATGTCTGATAGACATTCACCTGCTCGTTTGTAGGTGTAATAAATGAATAATTAAATATTAAAACAACAACAGCAATATGTAGTAATCAATACGCGGTACAAATATTTTAAAGGTGTGTTTTCACAGACCACACAAAATTGAAATGTTCTTGTCAATGTATGTGACAAGAACATATAAGCTTGCATTCATTTTGTCATTGTTGCCAATCTATACATGAGCGTGGACACTTTATGCTGTTTATCATAATTAATACCAACACTCGAGTGTCAATTGATATTTATTTGCACGCACAACTTGTTTAGTTGTCAGGCTTGAGAGTTGATTATTTTATGAATTAAATTAACTGCGTTCAGTTTGACAGCAGTTGAATTCTCTTAGAAGATATTTTTATGAAGCTAGTGTCATTGCATTATAAATATATTCCATTTAACGTGTCTATAATAAATCACTTTGTTAGTTAGTTACACACACACACACACACACACACACAGATTTAGCCGATGTCGTGGGGTGCTTTGTCTATTAAGTCAGTCATTGATTAGACAGTGTTAAGAAACACGAACTGATACTAAGTACAAGTATGCTCACAGCTGAGTTCCCATCTGATATTTTAAGTGAGTGTACGCTCAAAGCAGATGCGCTCATTGCTGTTGCCGTTGCTGGTGCTTGGCACATTTCAATTAGCGGTAATCTCGCGGCAATTAAAATTAGCAGCAACGACAAAGTACGGAGCACATTTAGCACAACCAGAAGCACAACCAGAAGCAGAAGCAAAAGCATTACCATTATCCCGACCAGTCTACCAGGCTGCAAGTTGTCAAGTTGGGCAAACATTCGCGACTTCACTTTCAAGGCGTTAACAAGCAGCTGAGAAATAACTTTCAACTCGATTCGCAAATCAATATATATTTAACCAAGCCGATAGGATTTGTGTGCAAGTGACGTTAAGTGTTCAAAACATGTGAGTGTTTTTTTTTCGACTTCAATTCAAGAAAGTGGCAGCCAATAGTTCTGCACTTAACTTGTCTACAATACTGGACTAGACTAAACCACAACCGCTAGCAACAAATTCAGCGAAATCCATTATTCTCGAAAATACAACGTGCACCCTAAACAGTTCAGCGTCTCAGCGTGTAAGTTAGACGAAGAACATCGATTGCAATAGCTTTGAGCCAAGACTTTCAGTTTGTTTTCTCTAGGTTGTTAGCAGTATATATAACTGCGCGTGCCTCAGTTGCAAAGTAAATAGCTAAACGTGAGATTAGCACTCATCTTACATAAGATGTTGTATACAAACAAATAATTATACTTAAGCCTACTGCTGATTAGTCTCACTGTCTGCTGATCTCTGTTTGGGGATTTTTTTTTTCATATTTTGATTTGCTAATTATTCAATGACCGTTCAAGTCAAGAGTTTATCAATAAGTAGCATTCATTCATTTGCAAAACTTGATTCACTAATCTTCAGTTCATTTACCCAATAAAAGAGATAAAACCACAAAATCTCATATATGTATAACTTGATTATAATGCTCTTGAACTACAGATCAAATGAGTGGCACAATGGTCATACCGAAAATTACGACAATTATATAACACTTGTGTAGCGGAGGCTGCCATTGCAAAAAATGCATGGCATATCATGTGTGTGTGTGTGTGTGTGTGTTTGTGTGTGCATCTACTGATAAATTGACATGTTCGTTCCAATCTCGGTCAGAGTCGCTAATTAAAAGGTTAAAGGCTAAAATTAGCATACGAGGCAAATGGCAATTCAAAGCGAATACACATGCATTCCCCTGCTGTCTCACACACACACACACACACCCACTCATACGTATACGCATACATATGCAAATTTGCGTGTTTACTGTTCATGAAACTGAAATTCATGCGGAGAAGCCGCAACCAAACCCCAACCAAGTCGCCAACGACAAAATGTCCATAGGCTGTTCTATACACTGAGAAAACGGTTTGAGTTGTTTATAGTTATGTTTGATTTTTTTTAAATGCTCATTTCTTAGTGCTCAGTGTATTTATGTGTATGTAAAAATGGTGGTCGGGATTTGTTTTTGTGAATGAGCCGCGTGGCGTCATATTAGAAGGCATCGCATGCCAGCAATTATCCCCATAATCTTGTAATACTAACCCAAAACACCAAAACGATGTCGAAAGCCAATTTACTAGCGAGTCGTTCTTTTTGGTTTCTTTCCTTGGCACAAGTAGCTTAAATTCACTTAAGTAGTTATTTGCGTGTCCACGTGTCTCCTTGGTTGTGTGTGTGTGTGATTATGCATATAACATTTTCATAATACTTATGAAAATTACGCATACGCACAGTGTACAGTGAGTGTGTGTGTAGTGTAGTGTGCCTTGTGCAACTTAGCTTCGGCCTTGATGTAAAAGTTTTCTAGTAAGAAACTTAAGCTGAGATTTATGTTACTCTGGACTTTGTACTTATATAAGTCAACAATAATTTAATTTAATTTTGTTTGCCTACAAGAAACTGAAGCTGCAGTTAAACAGTTTCATAAAAGCTTTAAAATATTTTAAAAAAAGCATAGTGTTTAAAATTATTTTGTGGTTACTTTAAACAAACCTTACTAAGTTGTTTAAATCTGCGTTAACCAAGCAAACCATATTATTAACATGACCCACCCACAGTAGGGTGTAGCAAACGAAAATTTAACCAGCTTTTTGGCTGCCGTCTGTTTGTCTGTTCTGTATTTGTGTGCTTCTGTGCAATTGTTTTGTGAAATTAAATTAAATTGATTGAATTTAGACTCAATTCAAAGCTGAACTCAAACGTAGGTCAAAAGTGGAGGTGCCCCCAGCTATCTATATACCAGTGTGTGTGTGTGTGTGTGTGTGTTCATGTGTGCCAGTGATAATGACACTAATTTCTGAACGATCTGTTTGTTATTGCGACGGTTGCTGTTGCTGATGTTTGTATTGTATTGTTGTTATTACAAATGTTGCTTGTTGATTAGCAGATGTTAGCGTACATTAATGCAACCGGAAGTGGTTGCTTTGTAAACATTCTCCGAATCAGGTTAACCGATCAAGTGTTGAACCTATGACAATGTGTTCAAGCCCTTGGCCTAAGGTCAAACACCCCTTTTTTCGATATCTATCTGACTCAACTATCAATATTTACTTGACTTAACGCACTGACGAACAAATTGAATAGTACACTCAAAGAAAAATCACAGCAAACCGTTTGTTTGCTTCAAGTAGTAGTAGAACACAAGTTTTTCTTCAAGTGTAGATCATAGCAACGCGCTTACTTAGACTCTGCTTGGACTGTAAACACAGATCACAATCATTGCGACAACATAAAAATCTACAATCTACAAGCCTACTACTGTATCTTCTGCTTCTCTCTGCTCTTGGAGGGTGTTCTTTTTTTATGCTCATATTATTTATTGAAGCGCCGTCTGTCTGTTGTTGTTGTTGTTTTTTTTTTTGTTTAGTTGTTGTTGTCGTCTGTTTGTGTATCGTCTTCATTCAATTGTTTGTCGCGCGCCGTGATTCGAGCTTCGTCCAGCTTTGACCGGCACAGTGGATTGAGCTCTGAGCTCATTCGAAACACTTTTTAGTAGGCAATCCGAGCGCGACTGATGCGCTAGCACGAGATCTCGCCTCGCTGCTCGCTGCTTCTCTGCCGTTACTCTCGGATTCTCGGATTCTCCATTTCGCAATTGCGTCGCGTTACTAAAATTGCGTTTAATTAAAGTATAAAGGCCACTTAGTTCATATATATATAGATATTCTGCATACATATATATAATATGAGTCGCCATAGTCCGTTAAAGCTGTCGCTGGTACAGGTGCATGGTGTGGCATCATCAACCCCTTTACACTCCCCTTCCACCTCCAGCAGCCCTCGCAGTGGTGGCGTCAAGCTGGGTTTGGGTGTCAATCAGCAAACGGGTCGCGTTCAATGGTGTCCTGGTCTAACATGTTGCAAATTGCTCTTGCTGCTTCCAGTGGTGATGCTGCCATTGACATTGGTCCTACTTCTTCTGCTTCGACTCGATGGCATGCTCCAGGCACTGCAACTGAACGAGGAACAGCAACAACAGCGCCATCAACGATCCTCGGCAGCTTCGTCGCTGTCGGGCTACCTGGATGACTATGACTCTTTGCTGCCGGAGAGCGATAACTACAATGAGCTGATCAACGATGAGTTTCTTCTGCCACAGGAGAAGCGTTCTCAGATGGGCTTTCTGGCAGCGGAACGAGCGAGGCGTTGTCTTCCCTATCGCTATGGGAATGTTGAAACGCTCGAATTGGAGGATCGCAGCATATTGATGAAGGATGCACGTACATCCTTTCTGCCACATGGCCAGCCACGCGAGTGCTATGAGAATGAACTGGATATGCAGGAGACGGGCGAGGGGTTCGAGATGAGCCACAAAAACGATATACCCAGGCGGTATCCAGAGAGCTTTCAATACTGGTCTCGACGTGGACGCCGCGATGCACAGGAGCAGAGCGTGGCTGAGCTGTCACAAATCGAGAACGCATTGCCCTCCTTTTGGAATGAGCAGGGCACACGGGAGGACATTCGAGAGGCTCAAGCGAAGACCATGAAACGTTATATGAGTCCTCAAGTGGATCCTTGTGTGGATTTCTATAAATATGCCTGTGGCAACTGGGAGAAGCTGCATCCCATACCCAAGGACAAGGCAGGATTTGATACGTTCGAGATGCTGCGCGAGAGTCTAGATGTAGTCCTACGCAATCTGCTTGAGAAGAGTACGAACCAAGCACAGGCCAGTCCAGAGACTCGAGTACGTCAAAACACCTTCAAGCTGAACGAACAGCAGCCGGAAACGGATCAGGCTACCGAACTGAAGGCAGAGCGACTGCGTCGACATATTGTGAAGCGAAGGCATCTACTCAATAGCGTCCTGGTTAGGTATAAACGCTTTACGAACAGCACCAAGAGAAAGCGACTCATTGAGTCAACGAGGGAGAAACCAAAAGAGGAGGAGACATTGCCCCTAATACTAAAAGATAAGGAGAAGGATATCGACAAGCATTGGGAGGATCCTGGTAACACCAATGAAGCTAGCAGCACCAAAGAGTTCCTCAAACCCAAACACGATGCTCAGGCAAAGGCCAAAAATCTCTATAAATCCTGCATAAACAGTCAACTTCTAGCTCGTCGAGGATTAGAGCCGCTCCATACACTCATTCGCAACTTGGGCGGTTGGCCAGTTCTAGATCCACATTGGACTGACACCCACTTTAATTGGCAAGAGCTGGCAGCCACATTGCGTCGCTATAACAATGACATTTTCATCGTTCAATGGGTCGGCGCTGATATCAAGAACTCCGAGGAGAATATCATACAGTTCGATCAGACTGGATTGGGTTTGCCCACTCGGGAGTATTTCCTGCAGCAGAATAATGCCAAGTATCTGCATGCCTATCAACGCTACATGTCCGAGGTGATGAACAAGCTAGGTGCCGCAAAACCTAATGCCTTGCAAGTTGCCACCGAACTGGTTGCCTTCGAGACGCGTCTGGCGGCCATAACAGCTCCAGCGGAACAGAGACTCAATGTGACCAAGGTGAGTGGTTAACTAAACAAGATTACTTATTCGACTCTTGGTTTGTTTTCAATGGCTTGTTGTTAAATCCACAGCTCTATAAGCGAATGTCGCTGCAACAACTTAAGGCAACCGTTCCACAGATTGGTTGGACTACTTATCTGAGCACCCTGCAAGGACGCACTGTGAACGAAACGGAACAGGTTGTCATCTATGCTGTGGAGTATATGAAGCAGCTGGTGGCACTGCTAGACGCAACGGAGCCACGAACCGTGGCCAACTATATGATGTGGCGATTTGTGAGGCATCGCATTAACAATGTGGATGATCGTTTTGATGATATCAAGCAAAGCTTTTATCACTCGCTATTTGGCAGAGAGGAGAGTCCACAGAGATGGAAGGTGTGCATAGCACAGGTCAACACCAACATGGGCATGGCAGTGGGTTCGATGTTTGTGAGTCGTTACTTCGATGATAACAGCAAGAGGGATACTCTGAGGATGACCCATGAGTTGCAGCAGGCCTTTAGGGATATACTCAAGACCACAGATTGGTTAGATCAGAACACTAAGCTGCTGGCAGAGGAGAAAGTGAATGCAATGTCATTGAAAATTGGCTATCCGGATTTCATACTCAATGCCGAGGAGTTAAATGAGAAATATTCTGGAATTGAGATACATCCGGATATGTATTTTGAAAACACTTTAAATGTGCTGCTGCACACGGCCAAAGTGGAGCAGGCCAAGCTGCATGAGCGTGTGAACAAGACCAACTGGCAAACAGCGCCGGCTATTGTAAATGCGTATTACAGTCGCAATAAGAATCAGATCATGTTCCCGGCAGGCATCCTACAGCCGCCCTTCTATCATCGTCATTTTCCCAAATCATTGAACTTTGGTGGCATTGGTGTTGTCATCGGTCATGAGCTTACTCATGGCTTCGATGACAAGGGTCGACTCTTCGACAGCAATGGCAACATTCACAAATGGTGGACAGATGCTTCGATTCGTGGTTTTGACGACCGTGCCCGCTGCATCATTTCACAATACGGCAATTACACGGTCGAGGAGGTGGGCATCTCCCTCAATGGCGAAAGCACGCAAGGTAAGGTCATTAATCTACACTCCATTTGTGTATCCTGTAAAGCATTCCGAAGTGTATAAACGCTTTTTAGTTCCAAAGAATTCGTATATTTTTGTAAGTCGGCATTACAGAATATATACTTATCGGATATACCCCTATTACAAAATATTATACTAATCATTAATCTTTTGCAAACAGGCGAGAATATTGCGGACAATGGCGGATTGCGGCAAGCATTTCACGCCTACATGCGCTGGGCCGGTGAAAATCCGCAGGAGGCAAAGGATGAGATGCTGCCCGGACTAAATATGACTGGGCCACAGCTGTTCTTCCTGAACTTTGGCCAGGTGTGGTGCGGTGCTATGCGACCGGAGGCGATAAGAAACAAGCTCAATACAGCCATTCACAGTCCGGGTCGTTATCGTGTGATTGGAACGTTGTCGAACTCCTATGATTTTGCACGCGAGTTCAAATGTGCCCCAGGCACTCCAATGAATCCTCAAAAGAAGTGCAGCGTGTGGTAGCATTATACGATTGCAATTGCTAAGCCCACATAGCCCTAAGAGTATTACAAAGACGAAACAAGAAACCAGCACATACCAGTTGGATCCAACGCTAACTGTAAGTAACTATTGCAACCACTTAAATTCGCTCCACTTTCGAAGAAGAAGCCACTTGATTAGGAGGAGTACGTGTTGGCAGTCGGCTGTCAGCTTACCCTCTCATCTGCTTGTCCCTGTTGCTGTTGTTGTGTTGTGTCAACAACAACGTCGCACTTCACTTGGGTCCCATTTGCGCCACATACGCCACATTCACTTAATTAATGGTGATTTATGCTCTCCAGTTGTCGGATTCTCCATCCCTTTGCAGTTTCTTGTTAGTGTGTGCAAAAACTTCTTCAATTGTCTTTTCACAATTATTATGCGCCACTTTTGCAGATTCTTTAATGAGTTCACAACGATATTGATCTGCAGTTTCTTTACTACTAAAAGATATGTCGCATGCCACAATATTTGTACGAGCTTTTAGTTATGATTCTCTGTTAATTTATAACAAATTGTATCTTTTTAGCTTGCACTGTTATTGCTGGACCTTTTTTCACCAAAGTAGACTTGTCATTCAACATTATGTAGAAGAAGAATAAACTGGATATACTCGCAAGTGTATTTATTTCCATATATCCAAAAGAAAACTGTGCCAAAAAGTTAAAGTGTATGCTTTATAATTTTATATATATATATTTTTTATAGTTATTAACTATTTATATTTGTAACTTTCAATAATTTACATATTTATGTTTGTGATAATTTTAATTAAATATTTAAAAACAAAACCGATAAACAGAATTCCACAACTATAATAAAAGGCACAAACGAATAGATAAATAATTTGAATTTTTAAAATTGTGCAACACTGGCAACAAATTCCAAAAGCTCAAACAAATATTTTGGAAAACTTTTGAGCATATTTTGTACTTAGTTCGAGCTCTTTGCTCAACGGGAACGGAACGCCGAAAAAAAACTTCACGTCTGTGTCTGGGGGGTGAACGAAAAATATATATAGACAAGAACAAAAAAAAATCTAACAAAAATAGAAACATAGAAAAAGCTGGAAATGATGTGTTAAAAACAACAAGAATTGCATTAGGAATATTGAATATTAAATAATTAAAATGCATTTCTGGTTGGTTTGCGTGTTATTATTGTGGCCCAACAATGTGCAGGGTTATGGGCCCAATTCCTATGGAACAGTCAGTGGACAAGCCATACGCATAGGTAAGCTAAACGAGAGAGGAGGAAAGAGAGAGAGAGAAAAACCACTCACTCAATTGTTTTCTCTCTGTTTTTGACACAAAACAAATGCCGCAGGCCTTATCACTGATGATAGCACGGATAGAATACGGCAAACATTTGAACATGCCATATCTGTGGTAAACAGCGACCTCAGCGTTCCTTTGGTGGGTGAAACAGAGCAGGTGGCCTTTGGCAATTCCGTGCAGGCATTTTCACAACTATGCAGGCTAATGCAGGTGAGCCAAACAATGTAATAATTAAATTAACTGGAATTTCTCATACAAAATAACTAATTTTTCCATTAGAATGGTGTGGGTGCTGTATTTGGGCCTGCTGCCAAGCATACAGCGGCGCATTTACTCAACGCATGCGATGCCAAGGATATACCCTTTATATATCCACATTTATCGTGGAGTCCACAAACCGATGGCTTCAACTTGCATCCACATCCCGAGGATATTGCTCATGCACTCTACGATATAATACAACAATTTGAATGGTCTCGTTTTATATTCTGCTATGAATCTGGTATAGTATTGCGGTACATATAGTTTAACATAAGGTGTTCGAAGGAATTCTCTCTATCCTACAGCGGAATACCTTACCATATTGGATCATCTGATGACACTCTATGGCACCAAAGGACCTGTCATCAAGGTTATGCGTTATGATCTCAACCTTAATGGCAATTATAAGGCAGTTCTTCGACGCGTTCGCAAATCTGAAGATAGTCGCATTGTTGTAGTCGGCTCAACCGCTGGAGTTGCAGAACTTCTGCGTCAGGCTCAACAGGTTGGCATCATGAATGAGGATTATACGTATCTGGTGGGTAATCTGGATCTGCACACCTACGAACTGGAGGAGTACAAGTACAGTGAGGCCAACATAACAGGCATACGCATGTTTGATCCGGATAAAAGAGAAGTGCGAGACTTGATTGAAACATTGCAGCATGAACTGGGCGAAAGTGAACCAACTAATAATGGTACGGGTCTGCGACTTTTCGATAAAATTCCTAGTTTAACACTAACTCTATTACAGGTTCCTCACCCATTACTTTGGCCATGGCGCTGACCTACGATGCGGTTCGTGTGATAGCCGAAACAACCAATTTTCTGCCCTATCAACCGCAACAGTTGAACTGCTCGGAACGACATGATAATGTGCAGCCGGATGGTTCCACATTTAGAAACTATATGAGATCGGTAAGTATTGAAATATCTTTTTGACGTCTTTTAAAAGCAAACACTTTCTCTTTTACAGTTGGAAATCTTGGACAAAACGATCACTGGTCGGATTTTCTTTCAGGGCAATATGCGCAAGGGATTCAGTTTCGATGTGATTGAACTGCAGCCCGTGGGTTTAGTCAAGGTTGGCACCTGGGAGGAGGGCAAAGAGTTTGAATTCAAGCGACCACCACAAGTAACCAACTTCAATGACAATGAGGAAAACTCATTGGTTAATAAAACGTTCAAAGTGCTCATCTCAGTGCCGGTAAGTTGATCTTAACTTGATCTTCATAAAATAACATTTTCTTTTGTTGTTCTTGCCATAAGAACAAACCCTATGCCAGTTTGGTGGAGAGCATCAACACTCTTATAGGCAATAGTCAGTATGAGGGATATGGCGTGGATCTTATCAAGGAACTTGCCGAGAAGCTGGGCTTTAACTTTACTTTTCACAATGGTGGCAATGACTATGGTTCTTTTAATAAGACCACAAATCTAACAACTGGCATGCTTAAGGAAATTGTTGAGGGTGTAAGTAATAGAACCTATATTACGATAAAATACTGTTTTATAAATCTCTTCTAGCACGCCGACTTGGCCATTACAGACTTGACTATTACTTCGGAACGTGAGGAAGCTATAGATTTTTCTATACCATTTATGAATCTAGGTAAAATCAATATAGTTTGTACTTCCCCTTAAGTATTACAATATGTTTAATCCCTCAAGGTATTGCAATTTTGTATGTGAAGCCACAAAAAGCGGAGCCAGCGCTTTTTTCCTTCATGGACCCCTTTTCAAAGGAAGTTTGGCTCTACCTGGGCATTGCTTACCTAGGCGTCTCCCTGTGTCTTTTTGTACTGGGCCGCCTATCACCTTCTGAATGGGATAATCCATATCCGTGCATTGAAGAACCCGAAGAGCTGGAGAATCAATTTACCATAAACAATTCATTGTGGTTTACAACGGGAGCTTTGTTGCAACAGGGTTCTGAAATTGCACCAAAGTAAGCCTTTTAGAGTATTCTAAAAAGAAAAGGTTTATGATGATCTTTCGAAACTTTTACAGAGCTCTGAGCACTCGTACAATATCAGCCATTTGGTGGTTTTTCACATTGATTATGGTCTCCTCATATACAGCCAACTTGGCTGCTTTTCTAACCATAGAAAATCCATCAAGTTCCATTGATAGCGTTGAGGATTTGGCTGAAAACAAGGACGATGTGCAATATGGAGCCAAGCGCACGGGTTCAACCAGAAACTTTTTTCTAGTAAGCTTTCCCAACACGCAAAATCAACTGCAAACTAAAACTCATTTGTTTAGACCTCAGAGGATGAGACTTATATGAAGATGAACGCTTATATGACCAATAATCCACATATGCTGACGGAAACCAATCAAGCAGGCGTGGACAAAGTCAAAGCGGGCACAAAGTACGCTTTCCTCATGGAGTCAACCTCAATAGAGTATAATACGGTGAGGGAATGCAATCTGAAGAAAATAGGTGAAGCTCTGGATGAGAAGGGCTATGGTATTGCAATGCCTAAGAGTTAGTATAACTAAAGACAAAATCTGAACAATATTATTAATAATAATCATTTTGAAAGATTGGCCTTATCGTGATAAGTTCAACAATGCGCTGCTGGAGCTGCAGGAACAGGGCGTTCTGGCCAGACTTAAGAACAAATGGTGGAATGAAATAGGAGCTGGAGTTTGCAGCGTAAGTTAACGCAAACCAACAGCAACGGGAATCTATATAATTATATTCTGTATTCAAATAGGCCAAAGGCGATGATGATGGTCCTTCGGAGCTGGGTGTTGATAATTTGAGTGGCATCTATGCTGTGCTTATTGTTGGCTCGTTACTCTCCTTTATATTTTCCTTCTTCTACTGGTGTTTGTTCGTCTTCAAGAAGGCCAAGTTCTATGACGTAAGCAATGATCATTAGCAATCAAATAAACAAGTAAACCTTTAATCCATGTACAGGTGCCCTTCTGTGATGCACTTGCTGAGGAGTTTAAGATTGTCGTCAGTTTTGCGGAGAATGAAAGAGCCTTGAAGAGCGCCCAATCTGTCTATTCACGCAGTCGCAATTCATCGCAATCCATTGAATCTCTGCAAATGGATTCGGATAATGATACAGTGCCGGAAGATGATTGAGCTATTTTTTTGTATTCACTCATAATAATAAAAAAAAGTGTTCACTCTCAAAGCTTTTGCGAAACTTTCACTCAAGAAAAACAAATTTCCAAATGCACACTTTGGAATTTTTCACAGTTGTCATTTTTCGCTCAATGCGTTCAGAACATAGTCCGACCACTTTTTGTTCGATTTTTATAATGCATATATATATATTGTGAAAAGTTTATGCAATAAAAATGTTTAAAATTAATATTTTATTATGTTTATCAATAGTTGTAATAAGAATATCAATTCTCAATGCACAATACGAGAATTATGGCGGTTACGATAGCCTCCAAAATATGGGCAGTGTACCAATTGGTAAGTAGTAATTTCTAGATGCCCGATTTATTTTTAATGCCTCGTCAATAGAGAACATGTTGTTCGTTCCATCAACGCTGAAAGCTCATAAAAATGCTTTTTACTATTTGTTTGTTTTGGCCGCTCAACGGGTCGTATCACAGATATGTATCTATAGATATAGACTGCGTTAAGTTCAAGTTTTTGTTGATAAACAAACCGGCAAATTGGTTGCAAGTGTTAGTTAATGTTGTTTGTTTTGTGTGCGTCTCTTTTATAGGTTTACTTACCGATCAGAACACGGAGGAAATGAATATTGTATTTGATCATGCTATTCAAGTGGCCAATGAAGAACTTGGTCTATCCATGTCATCCCTTAAAGCGGAAGTTAACTATGGCGATGCCTATCACAGCTATGGCAGACTATGCACAATGCTAGAGGTGAGAGCCTACAACCTGTTAATCATATCAATATACTTTACCAAGAACATCTTCCTTAGACTGGTATAGCTGGTGTTTTTGGTCCTTCTTCCCGTCACACTGCCGTGCACTTGATGTCTATATGTGATGCAATGGATATACCTCATATCTATTCGTATATGAGTGAATATGCTGAGGGCTTTAATCTACATCCCCATCCCGCTGATCTATCCAAGGCTTTATATAGTTTGATAACAGCTTTTGAGTGGTCACGTTTTATATTTCTCTATGAATCGGGTAAGTTGAAAGCCGTCCTAAGGCTCAATCACACCAAACCAAAACTTAACAATCTTTGCAGCTGAATACTTGAGTATTTTGAATGAGCTCAACACTCTGTTTGGCATGAATGGACCCATTGTAACGGTACTACGTTATGACATGCAATTAAATGGCAATTATAAGCCAATCCTGAGACGTGTGCGCAAATCGATGGATAATCGTATTGTTGTTGTCGGCTCTAGCGAAACGGTTCCCGAGTTTTTGAATCAGGTAAGCTCTTAAAACTCAGATTATACCTTAGTAAATATGTTATTATCTATTGCAGGCTCAACAAGTTGGCATTATCAATGAGGACTATAGTTATATTATAGGCAATCTAGACTTTCACTCCTTCGATCTGGAGGAATACAAGTACAGTGAAGCGAACATCACAAGTTTGCGTCTGTTCTCGCCCGAAAAGATGGCTGTCAAGGAGCTGATGCAGAAAATGCGTTATAACAATGATCAAGATGAATTTCGCAATGGCAAGTAGAAGATCTTTTAAAAGTTGCTACTGTAATAATATTTTTATTAATCCTAACAGGTTCCTGTCCTGTAACTGTGGAAATGGCTCTTACATACGATGCGGTGCAGCTCTTCGCTGAAACTCTTAGGAATCTACCCTTTAAGCCGGTTTCCCAAAACTGCTCACAGCGCACAGAAAGTGTACGAGATGATGGTTCATCTTTCAAGAACTATATGAGAACGGTTAGCGTTGCCAATGATAAACAGTATTAGACTTAAACCTTTTATATGTTTACAGTTGCGTCTCAAAGACCGATTACTAACTGGACCCGTTTACTTTGAGGGCAATGTTAGGAAAGGTTATCATCTGGATGTTGTCGAGCTGCAACCCTCTGGAATTGTTAAAGTAGGAACTTGGGATGAGCAGCGAGACTATAGACCGGAACGCTTGGCGCCCACAAACTCCCAATTTGATAACATAGACAACTCGCTGGCCAATAAAACATTTATAGTGTTGCTATCGGTGCCGGTAAGGTTTATCCCAATATCAAATCCAATTCATCATTCCAAACCTTTCTTCCTAGAACAAACCTTATGCCAGTTTGGTGGAGAGCTATAAGCAACTGGAGGGCAATAGCCAGTATGAAGGATATGGCGTGGATCTAATCAAGGAGTTGGCTGACAAGCTGGGCTTTAACTTTACCTTTAAGAACGGTGGCAATGATTACGGCTCATACAATAAGACTTCCAATGAATCAACGGGCATGTTAAGGGAAATAATGCATGGCGTAAGTTTAAGAACTTTATTGAACAGATCGGTTTTATAACATTTAGTTTCTTATAGCACGCTGATTTGGCAATAACTGATTTGACAATTACCTCGGAACGTGAGGAAGCTATAGATTTTAGTATACCATTTATGAATTTGGGTATTGCCATACTTTATTTAAAGCCACAGAAGGCTACTCCGGAGCTGTTTACCTTTATGGATCCATTTTCCGAGGAAGTCTGGTGGTTCTTGGGCTTATCCTTCTTTGGTGTCTCTTTAAGTTTCTTTATACTCGGTCGTTTGTCACCATCCGAATGGGATAATCCGTATCCTTGCATTGAAGAACCTGAAGAGCTGGAGAATCAGTTTACAATAGGCAATTCCATTTGGTTTACAACTGGAGCGTTACTTCAGCAGGGTTCTGAAATTGGTCCCAAGTAAGTTTTAAATGTTACACTTTATTTCATAGTATACTTACCACCTATCATACAGAGCTTTGTCTACGCGAACTGTGGCCAGTTTTTGGTGGTTCTTTACTTTAATTGTCGTTTCTTCTTATACGGCCAATTTGGCTGCCTTCCTAACCATTGAGAAACCCCAGAGTTTGATCAATAGCGTCGATGATTTGGCCGAGAATAAAGATGGCGTTGTCTATGGAGCCAAGCGAACCGGTTCAACTAGAAATTTCTTTTTGGTATGTCTTAAAAGTATCTATAAAATACCCCAAACTTCATCCGAACTCATTCCCAGACTTCGGAGGACGAGCGTTATATAACAATGAACAAATTTATGACCGAACATCCGGAGCATTTGACGGAAACCAATCAGGAAGGTGTGGATCGCGTTAAGACGAGTACTCACTATGCATTTCTCATGGAATCAACATCGATTGAGTTTAATACAAAACGCGAATGTAATCTTAAGAAAATTGGCGATGCACTTGATGAGAAGGGATACGGCATAGCAATGAGAAAAAGTGAGTTATCTTTGAATAGACTGCCGATCTGATGTATTCGGTAATATTTTGGTTAACTTTTAGATTGGCCACACCGTGATAAATTTAATAATGCTCTGTTGGAGCTTCAGGAGCAGGGTGTGCTGGAGAAAATGAAGAATAAATGGTGGAATGAGGTGGGTTCTGGCATATGTGCCACCAAGGAGGATGCACCAGATGCCACGCCACTGGCCATGGATAATTTAGAGGGCGTATTCTTTGTGCTGCTCGTTGGATCATGCTGTGCCCTGCTCTATGGTGTAGTCAGCTGGGTGCTGTTCATCGTCAAAAAGGCGCGACATTATAAGGTTAGTCATTGTACTTAATTATAGTCCCAAGGCTCTACTTTATTCTGCTTACAGGTTCCAGTGCTAGAGGCTCTGAAGGAAGAGTTCAACTTACTCATTGACTTTAATAACTATGTACGTGTGCTAAAGAGCTCGGAGTCGATTTATTCGCGCAGTCGCCAATCATCCATGTCGGTAGGTTCCCTCCGACAACGGGAACAACTTGAGCCATACAGTTAGAATAACAGTTTGGCAACTTTGCTTTAGAGTTTATTATTATTTGAAATGGAATGCCAGCCAGTAAACAGCTTTTAAAAAATTATTCGAAAATATCAAAAAATGTGAAATATTTTAAGTGATTGGAACAGTTGCTTATTTTGCTTAAACGTTAATAGTTTCTTATGTGCAATAAATGTGCCACCAAAAATCCTGTACTCCATAGAGGGAGTACTACTTATTCAGCAAAATACTTTCAAAAATAACTATTAATCCAAAGAACTGTGAGGAAAGTACTCTTGACTATTGGTTGTCTTAAGCATTTGGTAGATTAATAAATATTTTAACAATATTACGTAGTAGTGTTAAGTTGTGAGATCTGTTTTTAGGTCCAGTGCTTGGCCCGCCACAGCAGGCAATGTATGTGATTATCCACATCGACAGGTGGCACAGTTTTGGCTGCCCCATGTGTCGGTGTACTTGCCACAGAGCTTGGCGTTTGTGCTGTGGATTCCCCCATGTCCACATAACGTGTGATTAGCGAGCGATAGCGACGTCCCAATGTTGCAATTAGTGGTACCGTGGCATTAGGCATAGTTATAATAGCTTTGATCTTAAAGTTTAACAAAAGTTATCTGTAGTATAAGTTAAAATAGCTGTTAATATCAAATGTCTTACCTCATTCTCATATGGTCGAAATACGCTAATGGGACGCAGTGTTTTTAGCTCTGCAACTATAAGACATCCCCATGTGGTGCCTATATACAGCTCTGTGTTGTGTGCCGCCAATGCAGAGATTTGACATTTAATCAGATTCACATGCTCATCGATGGCAATACTCTGCAACGACTCCGAACATGGCAGCAATTTGGAACAATCCAGTTTGTTCTCAATGCGTTTGGATGTTGTGCCCCATTGGTAGACCATGCAGCCAGGGTAAAGACAACTAAAGACATGACTATCGTTGCTGCACAAGCGCACCACCTTAACATCCTCAATCAGATTGGGCTCCTCGCTGTGACACAAAGCCTGATGACCGCACACACCTGCCTCGTTCACAGGAAACACGTTGATCTTTCCAGCCAATTCACCGCACCAAAGTTCATAATTGCTGTAAGCATAGAAAGGTTTTGCATTAACTTGATTTAAACAGCGGAGGGATGCAACTTACCCTTCAATAAGCACTGAGCAAGCAGCATGAAGAACAAAGCCTGAACAGATTTCGGTTAGCACAAACGATCCTTCGGCAAAAGCGCAATTAATGGGCATACGATTGGCATCCACGAGAAACACACGGCCATTGTGCAAGCCAACAGCCACTCGTGCAATGCCCTCCATATAGACTAGACTTATCACAGCTGACTTGATGGCAGGATCCAGCATGTAGGAAAAGAGATGCGCATAGCTTGTGGTGCTATATGCATGTAGATTACCCGAGACATCGCCCATCCAGATGGCCTCTCCAACCAGACAGCAGCAGAGCATATTCACCTTTGGCGTACGCTGTGCAGATCGAGCACGCGAAGCGGAGGAGCTATTCTCTGGTGTCTTTGGTGTAGAACCCATTTGAGGCTGTGGTGCACAACTAATGCTGCTGCACTGCAACAAACTGCCAGTTGGCGCGACATCGAGTATATCAATGCGTGAACCAAATGCAGGCAGCCATAGCTCCAAGCCCGAACGTTCCTCGTCCAATCCAGGCATAAGCAACTGGAAGGCGCCACAAACAATCTTATCGCTATGCGGCAAGGCAACCACATCCAGCAGATGAATGCATTCCGGCGCACTAAAAGGTCAAGTCAATCATGTTGTTCATAGGAATATAAAGGGTTCAATACAATCTCACCTGAGAATGGAAACTATTTGACTAGCTGATGGTCGTCGCCTTGGCTGTTCATGCCAGCAGAGTACCATGAGATCCAGACAACAGGTTGGGAACTGTGTCTCTCGCTGTGTTAGAGCCGGACGACTACCCTCTAGTATGCACTCCTTGATGGACTCATGACCCTCAAAGGGCTGACGCAGGCTAATGTTCTCATAGATAAACATGCCAAAAGAAAAGCAATCCACCTAACAGAAAGAGATTTAACTTGATATGAAATAAGTTTGTGTTGAATTTACACTCACCTTCTCCGTGTACTCCTCCTCGCCATTAAAGCGTATTATCTCCGGCGCCATAAAGCCCTCCGTGCCACCAAATCCTTTGGCACTTAGACCTGCAGCTGTCTGCCGACTTATACCATAATCGGCAATCTTAATGTGCACCTGATTCCGGGGACCATCCTCACTATGTGGTTGCGGTAGTTCCCAAACTAGAACATTTTCCGACTTTAAATCACGATAAATGATTCTTCTGCGATGCAGATACTCTATAGCTCGTGCAGCTTGTAGCACCAGCATTTGGAATGTATGTGGTCCCATATGTGCACCACTGCGTCTATATTGACGCAACAATGCGTCGAGTCCTCCCAGTGGAGCTAGTTCCAGCACCAATGCGAGTGGCTTTATACAAATACCGACAAGTGGAACAATATTGGGATGCTTAAGGGTCAACAGCACCGCCAGTTCCTGCCTGGCCGTGCAGTAAGCTTTACAGGAATGTTGCAAGGGATCACGATCCCATTTGCCCAACGCCACCTTGTAAGCCATCAAGGCGCTCTGTAGAAAAAAAAGATATAAGTGTTTTCTTTCTGATCATATAAAGATTCTTCCAGCTTACCTCCTTGGCCCGCGCACCTGGTGGCACTGGTTGCAGCATTTTCATGGCCACCGGACGAAAAGCACGAGCCCCACGCACTTTGCAGCTAGCCTTGAAGACAAATCCAAAGGCACCGCGACCCAAAAGTGATCCTTTGACAATGCACTCAGTGGGAATGGTATGTTTATCGGGTATATCGGCAAAGATAACATCCGGCGCCAGCTGTGCCATCGACTGCTCCAAATGAACGGGACAACTGAGTTTACTTTGATTGTACACAGACAAAATGCACTCCTCAACCATCCAGGCATAGCAGACATTGGAGTTATCTGGCAAATGATGCGATGCATATACTGGATGTCCATCCACAGAGGTGTTCCTCGACGAGAACGCCGAGTCTGGACCAACACCTGAATCTGCATCCGAACCAGCGCCCAGAGAATCAGCTGATCTTCTCTCCCTGCTGGCAGTTGCATTCAGATAAGCAGAGAACACATTCAAGGCACCATCGTCACCCATTTCACCAGCTCCATGCAAAAAGAATGGACCACGCTTTCCACTACGGCTAGGGCGATTTCCACTGACATTGGGCTCCCGTTCCGGTGGCTCGGCTCCGTTCTGAAGCTGCAATTTTCGCAGACAGCGTGGACACAGCACCAGCCGCGTAATAAGGAACCTGCCCTCTGAGGTATGCACAAAGCGAGTGCCCAAAGCTGGATACCAATCCTCCAGCAGCAAATCAATGTGATCCACAACCAATGCCAATAGTTTTGCAATCTGTGACATATTTGGTTGCAGCTCTGCCAACAGTTGACGTTCCCCAGCATCCAGTTCTTGGGAAATGCTTATATGAAACAGCGGAAAATAAACCTCCAAAATGCTCGAAGAACTCAAATTAACATCACTCCAAATGCCATCGAGTTTAAGCTTGAAACGATTACTCGCTGTGCGAAAGGGTTGTGTGCGCTCCGTGCTCTGGAATGGCACTTCCCAAATGCGAAATATCAATATGGGACCATAGTACAAAGCCAGACCTGTTTGCCAGAGGTTCCACTGGGTGTCCTGCTCCAGTGAGCCACGCAAATCAAAGTCAAGATATTTCTACAGATAAAAAAAAGAGATTAGTAAGTTAGGGGGAAAGGTAATTGCTTACTCACATCTTGTGCGGCTACATAGATAGCTCTGATGGCCTCAATAATCTGCTCATCAGCCAAAACACGCGTTATCAAACGTGACCAAAAGCCCGAGGGAAAGTACGTCATTAGCAACATGCGACGCAGTCCTTGACTAGCTGAGACAGATGAAGCGGATGCTGTGCGTGGCGAATGCTGTTCGTAGATAAGTTTGTTCAGATTCAGTTCCTGCGAGACGGAACAGCCCAGATTATGATTTCGTCCACGAACGCGTTGCAGCAATTTAACCGTAGTTCCATCGTTGTAGGAAGATGCTTCCTGCAGAGGCAGCAATGAGGGAATCAACAGCGTTCGCGAATCCCAAGTCAAGGCCACTTCAAATTTGTTCAACAAACTGACAATGTAGCTGGAAAGTAAGAAATACTTTAGTATTAAGTGTTTTTAGTCTAGCGGCTGTGCACCTACCTGCGATTGCCATTGCCTTGAGCTTGGGCACTACGAAAGAGCAGTTGAAGATCATCAAGCTTCATAACACCAGTTGGCGCAAAGGGATTTATCTCACGTACAGTGACCACATGTGCCAGCATATCGCATAGCCACTGGGGATCGAGGAAATAGTAATCTCTCAATGTGGCATCATCATAGTGCAAGAGGATGCCATTGTCATGACACCAGGTTGTTGCCTGTTGCAGCTCGGATGCATCTCGAAAGCTCTTGTAGTTATGCAACCGCATCTGCTCCGTTATCATGCCACGATACTGCTCAGCATCCAGGACAGGATCGCGACCAGAAGCTCGCAGATTACAAGCAATAACATTAACAATGTCCTCCAGTGCAATATAACTGGCGGGGATCTTTTGCAGCAGCAGTGGTTCCTTGGAGCCCGGTGAGCGTAGCTGCATCGCCGTATCATATATGATATTAGCCAGCAAATGTATATTGTGGAGAGTCCTAAAACAAAAAGTAAGTAAGATTAAATGGCATATTGTTTCAAATAGTAAAAACTCACCGGCAACTTATTTCAATTGAATCAATGACACGTGGCAATCCAATCTTCTCGGCATCCGGAATAGCAATAAACTTTTCTCTTATCAATTGCTGCAATTGCTCCGCCTGTTGAGCAGAGATGGATTCGCCCACAGTATCAAAATGTGTGCCCACAATGAGCACAGGAGAGTTGGGAGCACGCGCCTGTATATTGCCCAGCCACTGCAGCAACTCGGCCAGACCCTTGTGACCATCACTTATCTTCCAAAGCACCAAATACAAGCTGCGCTTCGAAAGAAAATACTGATGGGTTGCATAATACTCCTTTTGACCACCAAAGTCCCAAGTGCGAAAGACAATCGCTTGGCAGCCAGTTGCCCGTTTGCGTTTCTCACAGATCCACGTGCCGATATCAACTCCGACTGTGGAAATATTCGCTTGGCGTTGCGATCTTGAAGTGCTTCTTGCGTGGCCCATCCGCTTGGCCCAATGATTCTCATTGGCGCGATGTGAGCGGTGTGAACTGGAGCTGCTGGCATTGCTGCCCACACCTTGCCGTAACAGATCCAACAATGTGGTCTTGCCAATGCCACAGGAGCCCACAACCATTAGTTTCATTCTCGCATAGGGTTGTGCATCCTCATAGATGGACTTTAGATATCCAACAATATCCATTGTCTTGTGCTTCTTGCTCTCGATCATGGAACGCAATGGCTCCTGGAGTAGACAACCTCTTGTATTCAAATTCCACAGCCTCGACAGCAAGCCTAGATGAGGAGGCAACTCTGAGATCTGCACATTGCCACTGATATTTAAGACACTCAAGCTGGAAAGTTCATGCAGCGAGGCTGGGATCTCCTTGAGGCAATTATTAGTCATGTCAAGCATGGACAAATTGGGAAAGATAACCTTGGACTTGTTGACGCCCACAACACTCCAATCCGCATCCTCGCTTTCATTGAACAAAGTCGTTGCATCATCTGTGGACAACTGGATACGCGTTAGGAGATTATCCGCAAGGATTAGAGTGCGAAGTGCCTCCAGACGCAAGTGACGTCGATGCCGACAGACGCTCTTCAAAACCGAAGCGCGGAAGGAGCAACTGCTACCCTTCGTTGTCTTGTATATGGGTTCATCCGAGCCCTCCGGCAGCTGGACGTGGCTGTAGCAAAGCAGATTCGGATCGGATTCGGTAATGCGTGGCAAACTGGGCCAACAGGAGATCTCATTGTGACTTAAATCCAATTGCTTGAGGGTAGCTGGATAGCTGGTGACATGACCCATGGAACGGAGACTATTATAAGACATGTTCAGACGTGTCAGATTAACGGCAAGACAAGGCAATGCAGCCGGAATGGAGGTAAACAAATTGTTGGCAATATTTAGGCTGCTCAATTGAGAGGCGCCATGTGGCGGTTGTTTGCCATCGGCGAGTGCTTGTTCCTGTTCCTGATCTTGATCCTGCTGCCACTTCATATCATTATCGGTTATATCCAATGCTGTGGACCAAAGATTTCTATGCGTTAACGTTTGCTGACACAGGGTATGTGGTTTATTGGACGACGGCTCATCACAGGATTGCAGTAGCTGCAGTTTATCCAGACTGAGCAATGATCCACTGGTTTGCATGGGTGGCACGGGTAATTCTCTCAGCAGATTAAAAGCCACATTAAGTTCACGCAACTTTGGCGCACGCCACATGTCAAAAGGCAACTGCTGCAGCTTATTGTTGGATATGTCCAAGATGGTTAGTGCGGGCAGTTGAAAGATTGCCGCTGGCAGCGTTGTCAATTGATTATCCTGCAGAAAGAGTTCATCCAGCACAGGACAACTGTAGGTTTTTCCCAATGGCGCCGGCAGCTCTTTGATCTTGTTTTGCGCAATGTTCAGATATCTAAAAATAGTCAGATCATATGTTACAATAGATAAGGTATTAAGATTCAAGTCGCACTCACTTCAGGCTAACCAGATTAAACAATTCGGGCGGAATGCTAGTTAGAACATTATGCGAGAAATCGATTCTTGTGATTGCTGTTAAGGCCACCTCGCTGAGCCTGGGATGCGTCGATAGTTTGGGATTGAGCTGCAGGACTCCACTCACTAGCCAACTGATGCGCACAAAGGGCAGTTGCACATTCATGCTGAGACTATGCCAGTCAATGATGGTTGGGACATTGGGAAACATGGCGCTGTATGATATATTGCTAGCCGATGGCAGGAACACATTAACCTCAACGGGTGTGGGCAAACCCTTTTTATTAATCTTATAGTCCGAATCGGGATGGACACGTCGTGCCAACAAGCGACTGAGAAGAGCCTCATCCTCGCTGGCAATGGCCACACAGATGGCAGTGCCGTTGTCATCTCTAGCACCAAACTTGAGCAGCAAATCCAACATGGCCAAAGAGCGTTGCTTGCAGGCTTCGGCAATGGGCACATTACTCAATCCGTAGATCTCCTCACTGCACTTGGGATCGTTGTGATCCTCAACGGGTTTGGCAACAATATTGGGATTGGCGCCATGCTGTAAAAGTGCTTGTGCCACATCCAGGTGACCACCACGAACAGCCGCCAGAAGCGCCGTTTCTCTAGCCGCACCGCACAACAAATTGATATGAATGGGACAACGTTGGCATTCCTGATCCTGCAACGTTGCCTGTTGTGCCTCCAATGCATCACCCTCGCCGGATATGTGCAGCTTTGACATTATTGCTTGTATGCCAAACGAAATGCGTTTTCTTGTTGGCGTTATGGGCGTGCTCTGTCCAGCCGAACTACTTACACCGACATCCTCGCTCAAGGTGCGCCGGCATCTTATCTGCCATTTGAGCAGCACACTCAGCAGCTGCTTATTGCCCAACAAGCTGGCTATGTACAGACTCGTTTGCCCAGTCACATCCTGAGCATTTGCATCGTACGGCAGACGCCACTCCCACTCGCCCTCCTCATCGCGATATGTCTGATAGAGGTAGTCGGGATATGCATAGCCAATAATCAGCTCCAGCAGCTTGATATGGCCATTTATACAGGCCGCATGCAACGGCAGCCAACGCTCCACTGTCGCCTGCTGTATCAGCTCCGGAAAACGTTCCAGCATCAACTTGGCTATGCCATAGTGTCCATTGTGCACAGCAGCATAAAGTGGTGAATATTTTGTGACAGCATGCGAACGACCATCGGCGCCAGCATCAATCAATCTCTGGGTGATACTCTCAAAGCCCGATTGACTGGCACTAAAACGAGTTTGGATTCAATAAAGATTTAAAGCATTGAGCCAAATTTACTTACATAAAGAGCAGCGTATTTGCTCCCGATGGTGCCATATTGACAATAATTTGTCGCTCCCTACCCAATGCCTCCAGGAGGACACGCACAGTGCGTTCATCTCCGGCAGTGACAGCCGCACGCAGTTCGCCATGCTTTATTTGACGCACTTCCTCGCGAGCATCTGCAAAAAAAAAAGATAAAAAAGAAAGTCAGCAAAGGAAAACGTTTTTATCAGGCATATGTCTGAACAGTTTGGCGCACCCCTTCCGCCTGTGGCCTCAATGACCTCATCGACAAAATAATCGCAGGCATCCAATGCTGTTTCCGTGCCAGCCTTGGGCCGCTCCACAAACTTCCAAGACATGCTTACATAAGCAGTCCACAACTCTGTTTAACAACGCTGTCTAAAAGACAAAGCGAGAACCGCGCGTGGCACTGCTTGAAATGTAACTGAGCTCAAATAACGATTGCCTTGGAAAATCGATGCCACTCCGTTAAAGCACGCGTCTCTGTCGGCTGTCGGCTGTCGGCGACATTGCGTCTGGCGATTCATTCATTGATGGCCCCACCTTTTCCTTTCCCCCCACCAGAGCGCAGTTTAACGCAAGTGCGCAAGACACACAAATCAAGTAACAACTGTTGCACATTTTAAAATAGTTTAAGATAGTCTATGGACAGCTGAGTGCACTTTATACCCTATGCAAATGCATTTAAAGAGTCAACTCAACCTGAGCATTAGTAAGTTAAGTTGAATGGCAAAATTACAAATGAATGCAGAGCATTGCTCAGTCGTTTAATTAAAACAATAGTGTGCTCATATCAAGTTGCTTGATAACAAGTTGCATTTTTGTGGTTGCACGCGCCATAATTAAACATCTCACAATTGTAATTGACTTAACCATGAAACAATATTTGCGCTCCTCAGAGTACCTGAATCACCCTGTATGCATACCCTACGCCCTATTGACTTTTACCATTGCGAAAAAAAAGCACACACATATACAAAATGTTTGCATAGTTGCCAATTCAATTATTTATGTTATCCGAGCAACGAATTATATAGGTAAACATGAATCCAATCTGTTTAGAAGTTAAATCGTAAGGTATTTCTAAAATTGCGCTAATTTATTATTTAGCACTCGATAGTTGGCATCACTGACTGTGGCAAAGGGGCTCACTTAGAGAATATTTTGTTGCAACACCTTCGGTTCTTTGAACCCAAACATTTGCATGTGTATTTGCACATAATGAACATTGTTTACACATGTGCGCAAATAGACAAGTTCACGTTTTATATACTTTGTGGTCTTACATACCTTCATCGGAGTCGTCATTTTGGTCCATGTCGTAAAATGCGCACGCCACAATGCATTCAACACTAAAATGTTGCTTCTCAGCACCATATACGTTACTTAATACTTGTTGTGTATGTTTTCACATTTTTAGCGCCACTTTTTTACAATTGTTTTGCTGTTTTACTCGCAGATTTTCACTTTGTTTGTTTACCTTCGCGCCAGGGCTGGCGATAACTTGCGAGTTTCGTTCAGTTTCTTTCTATTTATAGTTTCGATTGTACAGTGCTGCATCATCGAAAAAGTATATCAGTTATACAACACTAGTGTTCTTTCAACAAGTAAACAGGAAGGAAAAAAATAAAACGCGATAATCGAGATAAAGATTTAAGAATTATTTAAACGCTATAACTGTGTGTTTCGTGCCTGAGGTAGTGTTGTGCACTAGCCCAACCTCGGGCGGGCAGAGGCGAAAGGATCTCAACACAATAGACAAGCTTGCGCAGCACACACCCAAAAAAAAATATATACATGTGTATGTATGTATGTGTGCGAAGACAGACTCGGTAATAAACACAACAATAAAAACAAATGGAAAACTTTATATTCTTATTTGAAAAAAGTAAATGCTATTATATACGTTAATAGTAGCGCTTGCCGTTTTCCAATGCATTATTATAAGCGCGACTCCATCTTAGAGATGAGACATCGGTGGCAAAGGCCGTGCCGCGTAACTTAATGTACTACCGATACCCTTGCCGTGTGCAGTACAGCGAATTTGTGTTTACTTTTGTTGCAGCAATATATAATTGAATAAAGTTAAAGAAACTGCTCTGCGCGTAAACTGAACTACTCCACTTTCGTCAAGTTTGCTACTGATTGCAAGTAAATGTCTATGTAAAGTGAGAAATCGTAGATTTCACTAAATTCGTGGCTCGTTAATTTGCGCTTTGCACTTTTTCTTGTAGTTTTCGTCTCATCTCTTGAGCCAAAACTTGTGTGAGCGCATATCCCATTAAAGAAGAGTATGTACACTTCCCCATGCACTCATGTGTTATTTTGCACTCTTGTTTTGTATTTTTATTATTTTTTTTTTGACTTGTTCGCCATTGGCATTGCTGAGGCCACCGCTCTACCCCTCTTTATTCCCCTTACGGCGAAACGCTGCGCTGCTGCTATGATTCATACTAAAAATATAAAGTCAATGTTTTCTGCAGGTTTAATCCATACGGCAAGCTCTAATTTAGAGATTTAGATGTTTTGTCAATGAAAATGTCGACTGAATATGATAATATTTATTTCTTGAAGATCAAGAATATTAATTTAACAAAAAGCCTTTATTAATTTGATTTCCTTTCTCAATAGATCGCTGCCGTGAGTAGAAATTGAGTCGCCAACTCAAAGGTGAATAAAAAACAAAACCCAAAATAAATATTACACTAGAACAATATGCACCAAATACAAGAGCAACAACAACACGATCGAAAACGAAGTCTGCTTATAAAAAGGATAAAAAAGAAAACCGAAACTGCATGCAACGATTAAAAGACAACCGGGAAAGATAGTGAGATAGAGAGAGAGAGAGAGAGAGTGAGAGCTGCAAAGGGAGACATATACACCTACTTATATACATATATTTAAGATATAGGCAAAAGAATATTAAAATAATAATACTTCAACATGTGCGACACGATACAATATGCATCATGCAAGCCGCATATGCCCATCCCATACATGTGCTTCTCGATATATCTATGGAAGAACGATCCGCCAGATATAGTTGTGCTCACCTGTCTGATGCCCAATGGCTTGGTGCTCCAGCTGCAGGCCAAGTCAACGGCAACCATACGGGAGGTGAAGGCAGAAATGGTGGCACAAGCAAAGGTGCAACCGTTGGGCTATCTGATTAAGGATGCGTGTGATTATCAGGTGTACGGCATCTCGCACTACACCATCGAGCCGTATACGGATGAGACGAAGCGACTGATTGAGGTGCAGCCGTATTTTGGATTGCTGAATTTGGGTGAACGCACCGATACCACAACCATTTCCAGCGATTATGAGTTAACCAAAATGGTTAGCGATATCATTGGCAAGTCCTTTGATCATCAGAATACCCAAGGCACACCGGAAGTGGAATACTTTCGCAGTAAGGTCAATGTGATATGCTCTGGAATAAATGCGGAGCGATCGAAGTATACGTGGCAGCAAAGATTGCTCTACGAGCATCCACTTCGGCTGGGTAACTCCACACAAATGCCCGATCTAATACGGCAACGACATCCCACATCGGCGTTTCTTATCACTGTTAAAAACGAGAATGATCAGAGCACTTTTACGCTTTCCGTATTGGAGCATGACACTCCGCTGAGTTTAATTGAGAGCACGCTGCAGAAGATGAATCGTTCGCAGATGAAGATGAACGATCGTGCCACCGACTACATACTCAAGGTGAGCGGACGGGATGAGTATCTGTTTGGTGATCATCCGCTGATACAGTTCCTCTACATCCAAGAGACGCTCTCCGATGCAGCTGTGCCCAATGTTGTACTGCAGTCGGTAATGCGTCTCGAATCGTACATCAATCACTACAACGAGCAGAATCTAAGTCTGAAGCGGCCACCAAAGCCGGAACGTCAAATGGTTATGGAGAAATCCGTGTCAATGCTATGGGAGTTGGAGCCCCAAAGTTTTACACTCACCCTGCACGGCGTCACAAATGTTAACTTTGATCGTGCGCGCGCCTTTAAGGTTGGCGTCCACGTTGGACTCTATCATGGGGATCGCAAGTTGTGTGCCCAACGCAGTGTGGATGCTCCCAGCACAGGAAGCTCGCGGGATTTCCAATTCGATGAGAATGTTCTGGAGTTTGATATTCAAATGCATAATCTGCCGCGCATGACACGTCTCTGCATTGTGGTCTTTGAGGTGACGAAAATGTCGCGTTCAAAGAAGTCCTCAAACAGCAATAGCAGCACTTTAAAGGATGACTACTACAACAACAATCCTTTGGCATGGGTGAACACAACGCTTTTTGACTACAAGCATCAATTGCGCAGCGGTCGTCAAACGCTTTATACGTGGACCTATGCAGATGATATACAGTCGGATGATGTGTTTTATCCCCTGGGCACTGTTGAATCAAATCCTCGTAAGGATGGTTGTGCGGTTGTCCATTTGCAATTCCATCAGGGCACCAGTGATATTGATCACTCGCAAGTCTGCTATCCCAGCGAAGATGAGGTGCTTCAGTTTGCTGCAGATCGAGCGAGAGCGAATCGTGACAAGCCACAGCAAATGGTGGATCCGGAGAAGCAGCTGCGAGATCTAAGCAATCTGCTTTCCAATTATTCCGGCAAAGACAAAATCTACGAAATGGTCGATCAGGATCGCAATATCATCTGGGAGCGCAAGTAAGAAAAAATACTTTCATTTGTGTAAAGTTTTCTTTCTAATTCCAACTTTTTTTTTGCAGAAATGAAATACTTCGCGAGTTCCCCGAGGAGCTGTCGGTGCTGCTGCACTGTGTCTACTGGAATGAACGTGATGATGTCGCTGATATTTGGTATCTGCTCAAGCAGTGGCCACTTATCGCAATCGAACGCTCGCTGGAGCTACTCGACTATGCCTATCCGGATCCAGCTGTGCGTCGATTTGCCATCAAATGTCTTCAGTACCTTAAGTGAGTTTACAAACATTAGTGTTGATTATGATTGTAACTAAATGTAATTTCTTTTTACATGCTCACAGAGACGAGGATCTGTTACTGTATCTGCTGCAGCTGATGCAGGCGATTAAACACGAATCGTATTTGGAGAATGATTTGGTAATATTTCTGTTGGAACGCTCGTTGCGCAATCAGCGCATTGGACACTATTTCTTTTGGCATCTACGCTCCGAAATGCATACGCCTTGCATGCAGACCCGCTTCGGATTGCTTCTGGAAGCGTATCTCAAAGGATGCAAGCAGCATGTGAAGCCATTACGCAAGCAGCTCGAAGTGCTTGAAAAGCTCAAGCAAGGATCGGTAATAGCCAAGAAGGGCAGCAAAGAGAAGGTGCGCAATGAGCTTCAAAAGTTTTTGCACAACGAGCACAACAATGGTGCCTTCCAAAACATCCAAAATCCCCTCAATCCGAGCTTCCGATGCAGTCGCGTTACGCCCGAAAAGTGCAAGGTTATGGACAGCAAGATGCGACCATTATGGGTCGTTTTCGAGAACGTCGATCAGACTGCAAGCGATGTGTATATCATATTCAAGAATGGCGACGATCTGCGCCAAGATATGCTTACACTGCAAATGCTTCGCGTTATGGATCAGTTGTGGAAACGCGAAGGGTATGTTGTTGGTTTTATTTATTGCTTAAGACACACGATGTTAACATATAAATTGTTCCTACAACCCTAGAATGGATTTACGTATGAACATCTACAATTGCATTAGCATGGAACAGAGATTGGGCATGATTGAGGTGGTTCGTCATGCGGAAACCATTGCCAATATACAAAAGGAGAAGGGCATGTTTTCGGCGACATCGCCATTCAAAAAGGGATCGCTTCTCAGTTGGCTCAAGGAGCACAATAAAGCGCCCGAGAAACTAAACAAGGCCATTAAGGAGTTTACGCTCAGCTGTGCAGGCTACTGTGTTGCCACCTATGTCCTTGGCGTCGCTGATCGTCATTCAGATAACATTATGGTTAAGCGTAATGGACAGGTAAGTCTCATTAATTTCCTATAGTTTTTTGCCATATAATTAAATGCTTATTTCCAACAGCTGTTCCATATTGATTTTGGACACATTCTGGGTCATTTTAAGGAAAAGTTTGGTGTGCGACGTGAGCGTGTTCCATTTGTGCTAACCCACGACTTTGTCTATGTCATCAACAAAGGATGCATTGATCGCGAGGCAAAGGAGTTTTGTTATTTCCAGGACTTGTGCGAGCGCGTAAGTTAAAAAGGGCTACCTTTGCAAAGCAATTGAATTAATTTTCTATACCATTTCAGGCATTTTTAATTTTACGCAAACACGGCTGCCTTATTTTATCGCTGTTCTCAATGATGATTTCAACAGGACTGCCGGAACTGTCCTCCGAAAAGGATTTGAACTATTTACGTGAGACTTTGGTAAGCCGTTGGCAATCTGCAATTCATTCAAATATAACATATTTCATTACTATTAGGTGCTGGACTACACTGAGGAGAATGCACGCAAACATTTCCAAGCGAAATTCAGCGAAGCTTTGGCAAATTCGTGGAAGACCTCACTCAATTGGGCCTCGCACAATTTCTCTAAGAACAACAAACAGTAAACTACAACTACTACCACAACTACAGACAGACAAATAACAATCAGATATTCTTGCGAGAAATAAAAGCACAACATAGACAAACAAACAACATACACTTCCAGACTTTTAGCCGCAGCTCCTGTTTACGTTTTTGTCAAACATTTCTCTGTGTTTTCCGTTTTCCGGACGAGGCGTAGTACAATTTTGTTCATACATATATATACTATATAAAATACAAAACCGAGTTCAAAACTATGTGTTCACTACATTAGGCCAAGACACACACACATACACAACACAAATACACAAACACACGTTATACTTTATATTATTTTTGTCGGTGAATCAAGTGCTCCAATATTATTTGTTTTTCCTTTCTGTTTCCAATTGTGAATTGATTTTGTCATAATGTTTGATTGCCAAATTGTAAAAAATGTTTCCTAGTTTATTTTTTTGTTGTATTGATTTATGTACACACACAAGCACACTTATATACACACACACTCATCTTTACAAATTATAATGAATGTATCCTATTATTATATATCTTTAATTTAAGCGTGTCACTTTTTTTCATATCTTATAAGTTGTATGCCTATTATTATTACGGGTCTAATGTACTCCAATTTTGTCGCAAGACATCATCAACAACAAACTAAAAAAGAAAAGTTAAAAACATCTTTTGTGTTTAATGGTTTTTTGTAATATTATGTTATAACGTATATTATACGTGGCTGGATGATAAAAGCAATGAAAAGAAACAACTTACACATTTAAAAAGTAATAATATTAATTACATACGCCGGGTAATTCATAAATCATATGCATGCATATACCATTCGACACATATATATACAATACATATATATAATATGAATGATGTAAACTTTAGTCGAAAATACCAATAAAAAAAAGAACAAAATTTAAAAAATAAAATAGAGTTTTGATATATTGTAAAGCTGCGCCAAAATAACACACACAATAAAGTTCATTTAGTATAAATTTTTATTTGACATCAATAATTCAGTTTCAGTTTTATGTACGTATATAAAATATATTATTTGTTTAAAACTAGTTTCGTTTCCGGTTTACTTTACACTCATATCTCATGACCATAGACGACGCAGTATTTAATATGTATAATTATATGTTTTCTGTTTTTTCATTTTTTTATATACTATATAACCCTATCGCGCGTTTTTCAGTTAGGTTCGCGGCTCTAAGTGTTTGAAACCTTTTTGCCAAACAGCGTCTCTTTGAATGCACACAGTACACTGCTACAAAAAAACAAACGTTGCCAGCGTTCTACATATATATATATATATGTATATATAAACAAACGGATGATGATTAAATGATAAAACAAAAAAAAAACGTTGTGTACACAGTACCGAAAAATTAATTAAAAGAGTCTTTTTATGGAAATAAATTTTTGTGTTTCGCTGTTTTTCCTTGTTTTCTTCTTGTATTTGTTTTAACGCTAACTATAAAAACGTTAACGGGTAATTGGGAAAATATTTAGGTTATGGAATCGTTTAGATTTTATTATTTTGTATACATATACAGTCGTCAATTGTATATCAAGTTAAAATATTTTCTTTTTAAAAAAATAGTTAATATTAAATCTATGTATGTATGGGTTATTCTTTTGTTTTTTGTTTTTACTCATTTGTAGCTGTTTGCTGCTGTTTTTGTTATTGTTGTTACATTGTTGTCGGTGTAAAAATACTGTATTTACAAAAATTACAACTATTTTTACTTAAAGCATAACATATAAATAGTCATTTTTTTATATTATATATGTATATAAATAATTTAGAAAATATGAGAAAAATTTTTGTCTTTTTTTTATACTTTTTAGGAATATATATTCTTTTTGTTATTTATTTGTAGTTGTATTTATATTTGTTTCAGTTGTACGAAATTTAGGTCTGTTTGTTTAAAACTCTTTTCTCTTTTGTAAATATTTTTTTTTGTATATCTCGACGTAGCGTTCTCTTTTGTACATTTTAAATAGTTTGTAGTTCTAATTGACATTTTTACTTCTGTATTAAGTGAAGCCATGTTTTTTTTTTAGCAAGTATTTAAGTACAGAGTTTAAAATTGTTGGAATTTGAATGATTCCAAAACAACTTTAAGCTATGGCATTAGAGTTGTTTAAAGGTTTAAATGCAAACATAATAAAATAAATAAACATTAAGCTTTTAATTATTTTAATCCGGTTGCATTTTAACATTTTGCTGGACTAAGAACAATAAATTAACAAATTTTAAGTGAGTTAGACTTCTAGTTCAGGGATACAATGTTTTATATTACGTATGGCTTTAACTTAATACAAAATACGTTGTCAATTATTATTGGCCCTTTTTTCAGGTGATTTGCATGCCGTTTAATATGAATTTTTTAAATAACAGTTTTTGTTTAATGTGTTTTGAATGTTTTGTTTTTTTTTTTATAATTTGTAAGTAGTTTTTCATAGTACATTTCTCTCCTTTTTTTATATATAAATCCCTAGTTTTGTTTTCATGTTCAAAGGCACACGCATTTTATAAAAAAATCTGATTTGTTTTTTTTTTCTTTTTGTTTTCAAAATGTTTCGATACATAAGACGCACATACATATAAAAACTAGATGCAGTGGTCTGTGTTTAATTTATAACCGTTTCTTTTAAACTTTTCATTAAAAAAAATTTCAGTCTGTTTCAAGGAAATGTTTTGATTAAAAAATCATCTAAAGACCGATAAGTTAATTAACATTAAAATACCGGTCAATAAATATTTTTTGAGATTCGTCAAGACGTGCATCTTATGGAATTTAAAAATTATATATATATATCTATATATATCTGTATAAGACTTTACTCATTAGTTTGGTTATTGAATGTGGGCCAAGTAATATTTATGCGCTGTTGGCTCTCTTTATACTTAACTGATTGCATAAATAGTTTTGGAACGGGTTTAAAAACATTTTAAAATTTTCTTTTTTGTTAGGATAAAACTCGTAGTTTTCAGCATTTTTTTTAGTGTTTAAATTTTCGGGGCCTTAAACGTAATAAAACCTAGCTAACTTAATGCAAAACAATTCGTTTACAACTAAAATAGCAGCTAACTTATCCGATAGTTATGTGTGTTTGAATGTCGTCTTCTTAAGCTCTACTAGTGCAATAATGTACTTAACTCGAGGGGCTGCCCAGGCACTGGAAAGGACGCGCTGGGCGGGAATTGGTGGTAGTGGTGGTGGTGGTGCTAGGGAACTACGGTTGTCTCTCTCAGTGTTTTGATAGATTCAGTGGTAAGTCTATAAAAAGAAAGATAATTTGATTAGCATACAGCTTGTAAAAGTTAATTATTCACACTCACCTGAACTTAGTTCATTTCTTAGACTACTATTTTGAAACATTGCGGATTGTACTGAGGAGACGCCACTGCCGCCACCGCCACCGCCACCCATTGCTGCACCAGCAGACGTTAGGGATACACTGGCGCTAGCCGGCGAACTGGATACGGAGACGTTGGTAGTGCGATGACTGGACGACGCTGCAGCATTTGACATTTGATCAGTACAAGTATCAGTCAGTTTTGGCGTATGCGTTCGATGCTCGGCCAAATGTGTGGGCGGCGTATTATGATGCGCCATATGTGCCGCTGGATGCATGTGACCCAGGTGCGCTGGATTCGACGACGGTTGTCCGTAGGCGGAAGCCGCTGCAGCTGCAGCTGCTACCGCAGCAGCACTTACTCCATTATAGCCAAAAGGATGATACGGCGATTGTGGTGATAGTCGCGACACGGCTCCAGCGCTGCTCGAATGTGGATGTGAATGTGGTGGCGGCGGCGGCGGTGGGGGCAACAGTGGCGAGGCACCCGCCTGATAATGTTGAACCCAGAGCGGGTTGTGCCGCAGCGCCGCCAGCGTAGATATGTATGGATGATACAGTGATGGCGACACCACCGATGGAATGTATGCAGCTGCAGCGGCTGCGGCGGCAGCAGCTGCAACAGCGGCACTGCTTGTTGTGGGTGTGGGACTTTGTGTGCCGCCTCCATTCAACTGCGCCGCTGTCGGCGGATACATGTAATAGTGCAAGGGTGAACCAACAGCAGCTGCAGCCGCAGCAGCAGCCGCAGCTTGTGCCGCCGCAGCAGCGCTTGGTGAGGAACGCTGTAGCTGCTGTAGATGCCGTTGTCGTTCTGGGGAGGATGTGCTGCTGCGCTCGCTGGGCGAGGGACAACTAGTATTACTGTTATTGCTATTGCAGCTTGCTGTTGGCGAAGCGAACTCGCGTCGTATTGATGCAGTCTTCTTGGGCACGGTGCGGTGCGGCGTATTTCCAGCAGCACCAGCAGCCGGCGAGGCGCTCGATGAGCGCGGCGGCGATAACAGATCACGTGTACTACCGCCGCCAGTCTGTGGAATGCCAGCGCCAGCGACATACGGCGCATAAAAGGAATGATGCTGCTGCTGCAGCTGCTGTGCCAGCTTATAGCTATCCGGTGGCGTGCGTCTTCCATAGTCAATGGGAAGTGGTGAGCCAGCAGCAGTAGCATACGGTGGCGACCGTTGCTTTTTGCTTGCCGCATGCGATGGCGACTTGCCACCATTACTGCCCATCTCTGGTGATTTGGGTGAATGCAGCAAGGCTCGTGGATAGTTTGAGGTGCTGCTATTCCCATACAAGCTATGATGATGCGAATGATGCACATTGCTGATTATCGTCGCCGGCTGATCGTGACTTTTCTTGCTGCTGCTGCTGCCGCCCAGCAGCGAGTGTATGCTATAGGAGCTATTCAGTCGTGTTGGTTGCGTTGCTTGTGCAGCGGCAGCTGCTGCCGTCGTTGTTGTTGTCGTTGTTTTGGCCTGCGGCGGTGCCAAATTCATTGGCATTGACGATTTGCCAGACATTGTACTACTTAACGTACTGCTGCTACTGCCTCCACCACCCGCTTTGGCGCGACTTCGTTTACCACCAACGCCACTGATAATGCTGCTGTTGCTGCAACTGCCTCCTCCACCTGCAACCGAACCACCGCTGCCGTTGTTGATACAACCATTGTTATCCTCCAGCGATACCTTTTCGAATTCACGTAATATGCGCTTGCGCGGCGACTGATGATGGTATTCGACTAGACGGCTGGCAGCCGCTGCCGAAGATGGCGGCGAGACCTGAAAGTGAAAATGATGTGTTAACTGAGTTGTGGAAAATTCAAGCTTCATTCATCAAGCAAACAAAATCTGTTATCTTTGACATAGTTGCTTGCTTAAAAGTCATTCAATTTTTTATTGATTCGTCACATACCTTGTGCGTCAAGGAGTGACTTAGACTACCGATGGCTCCGCCACCGCTGCTGCTGTTGTTGCTATTGCGTTGCTCCGCTGCTGACACTGACGTTGACAATGTTGAAGTTGCTGTTGCCGCCGTCGCTGCTGGTGTCTTGGACAATTGCTCGAGACGTGCGGGTACGCCATCGATTAGTTTCTGTATGATGCTATTGAGCTTGGCTCTGGGTTTCTGCTTTTTAAGTCTTATGTCTGTTGATGTTTTTGTTGTTGTCATCGTTGTTGTTGTCCTTGTAACCATATCGCTGCCCGACTTCGCACACTTAAGATCACCACCGTTCAGTTCATTTGAATTGCCGTTTACCAAGCTAGTTGTTGCTGCTGGTGTCACATCGTCTACTGTTACTGACATGGCATCCTCATCCTCACTTGTGTTCATTTTCTCCACAGCAGTCTCCATTTTGACCTCTTGCTTACAGTCATCATCAGGAGACGTCATTGCCCCTGCATCTGCTTTAGTCTCAGTCTCCTCCTCATCGACAACTTTGATCGCTTCTGGCTCAGTTTTTATTTCATCTGACTGCTGTTTTGGCGATTCAATAGCTTTAAGCGTCTCATCGCCGTTCTCCAGCGTATGGATGCGCTCAAAAATCGACAATGGATCCTCGCTAGCAACCGTTGGCTCATAAGGACGACGTCGCTTACGCGACGCTGCCTGCCGCGCACTTTGGCTAAGCACCAAATTGCGCCGTGGACGCTGATAGTAAAGCGACAGTTCTTTGGAGATGCCACGACGCGGTCGCGTTTGCTTCCATGGCTGGTCACGTTGCCACGGCGATGATTGTATGGAGCTATTATCATCCGAGACTGCAAGGCATACATGTTATTGTCTAAGTAAATTGATCAAATCATGTGTTTTACTTACAGCTTAGCGATGTTGAATTCTCGTTCTTTGGATACGTTGTCGTCACTGCAGACGTTGGCGTCACTGTCGCCGATGTTGCTGCTGATGGTGTGCGAAATGGTTTACGCGGCACCGAAACCCAACCACCTTTATCGCCGTCCTTAGCACGTGCCAATTCCAATATAAATTTCCCATCTATAAATCAAACAGAGAAAAAAAAAGTTGTTCTTAAACATATTTCTACAAAATTTGATTGAACTTGATAATTATTAATCAAAACGTCTGTTTACCTTTAAAAAACTGCAGACGGCCTCCCAAGCCAGACATGCTGTTATTGCTATGCGTTGATATCGGATGCCTGCCCATATCAAAGCTACTGCTATTGCCGTTACCAAATTTGCTACTCTTCGAGGCCGATGAGGCAACGGCAGCAGCACTTGGACCATTTATTGAGCTATAGTCCAATACACCTGACATAACATCGATGGACATTTTTGGGGCAGCAACGAGCGCCGTAGCAGAGGCTGTCGCCATGGTGAGACTTGAGCTGCTGCTGCTATTATTGCTGCTTTGGCTGCTGTTTGTTTTAGTCGCTGAGACGGTGGGCGAGCTGCCATTGGATGTGGTTGATAATGTTGTAGATAATGAAGTTGAACTCGATGTTGTGGCTGTTGCGGATGTTGTTGATCCTGGTGATGGTGTCTTCAGTTCTGGTGCAGCAGGTAGTTGAAATGTGGCAGAAACAGAAGCAGCTGCAGCTACTGTTGTTAGCAGTTGCGCTGCCGCTGCGGCTGCTGCATTGGTGCCGTTTAAACCATTTTTGAGTAAAAACTTTGCAGCCGCCTCTGCAATTAAGCGCTCACTGGTACTGCTGTTGTTGCTGTTGCTATTTGTGTTGTTGTTGTTGTTTGCAATGCTTGTTGTACTATTGCTGCTGTTGTTGTTGTTGCTGCTGCTGTTATTGCGCTCATCGGTCATTTTTGCATTAGCTGCAACATTTTTACGCCGTACTTTAGTTATGCTGTTTGTTGTTTGCCTCGCTGCACTTCATTAATTTCTGTATTTTTTTTTTCATTCGTTTTTTTCTTCTTCTTCTATTTGTGTTGTTTTTCTTTCATACATACGCACACAGGCACACACACAACAGTTAGTTTTTACTGCCTCTGTTGAGAAACACTAAATGGAATCGTTGATAAAAAGAATTATTATTAATATTTTGTAACATTTGTTTTCACACTTCTTTTTGTTAATATTTTTTACGTTCGCTTTTTGTTTTCATATCTTGTGCTCCATCTTTTACTCCATACTCTATTACACACACACACACAAACACAAAGACACACACTCGGCACACAGGCAAACACTTTCCACGTTAACTGAAGATACACGAGAGCAACAAACACTCGCTACTTCACTCGTTTGCTCTCTCTTTCTTTCGCTCTCAGAGCGAGTGAGTGTCCGGCGCTGCTCACACCCAAGAACGTTTGCTGCGTGCTCCACCAACTGCCATTTTGTTTAATTTTTAATTTTAGCGTACGACTGAATTTACATGCATGGTTGCTTTATACATATATAAATATATGAATGTGCAACAAGGGGCTCACTATCTATCAAATGTGTCCTAGGTTATGAACAGACGATAACCGCAAATCACATTCAACAGTTTGCCGATACACAATTACATTTATATACATATATAACAGTTACAAGCCGGCGCATATTTGGTTTTAGGCCGTATTTACTTGTCAAATAATTTACGCATAATCACAAATATGGTTATCAACACGTCCCATTGGACTTCGGACAAATACATACATACACATATGTATGTAAGTTCCTACATATTTTGCCATTTGTTTTGAGATGCTGCGTAACTCACAATGGGTTTACTTAGTTATTTACCGTATCAGTATAACACTTTCAACGATTGTTGCACATTTCATTATTGTTCTTTAAGCGCGCACACAAAACAACATTGTTTTGTTGTTGTAAATTCCTTGCGCACTGTGCGAGCACTTCGCGGCCGTCGATTACCGCACAAATTTGACGGCGTCGCATAACAAAATATGCCAGCTCGGCATCGTGCATTGAGAGGGAGCGTCTGCTATCATTTTTTATGTTGTTGCAACAATACAAGCATTAATTTTTATTATCGTCACACAATTGCATATTAGTTTTTTTTTTTAACTCGTCACTTTGTTTTTTTTTTAAATTTTTTTTTCACACATACTAACAATTGGGCAAGCAGTTGGTTAGAGGGAGCAGGAGCACAAAGAGCACGTAGAGCACCATACAAAAACGAAGCGGAAGAGGAGGAGATAAAATAATAGAAAAAACGTTCTCCAATTACCATTACCATCGGCAATGTTTTTCACATTTTCACACGAAACGCGCTCACGAAAGTACGTAAAACATAAAGCAAAACGTTGCGGTATCTTTGTCGGGCACTTTGCAACTATTTTAAACAAATAAATTACTAAATTAATACGTTAAAACTTAATTTAAAAAAATTATCAACGAAAAACGCAGTGCTCAAGCACAGACGGTAGGGAAGTTGACATCGATTGCACATATCGATAAGAGAAAATGCATGCGATTCCTATGTTAATAACGATGCTACATATATCGATGTTTTTAATCATATCAACAATGCGTTTAACAGCGTTGCCAACTAAGCGTTAGGAATATAGCCCGCTAGTTTAAACAAAAACGCAAGTGGGTATGTTAATTAAATTTGCACAGCTTGAACATTAAGGAACAAAAAATACATATATTTTTTTTACATTTATTTATTTTAGCTAGGTAAATATTAATGGTATTGCAAGTTTTGAATTACTTCTGGTTAATACTGTATGCTCGATAAGAATCGATTATTTCGGTTATTTTGATTGTTTGTTTTAAGCATGGAATAAAATATAATACTATAGTATAATAATATTAATATTAAGCTTATGTGTACGAATGTTTGTGTAGTCGAAATACAACCCATCTTCTGCTTACAAATTAATACAACTCCAATTTGCCTGCACCACTGAAATCTCTCCTACATAATGTTGCAATAACTTATATAATATATATATATTTAATATTTAATACATAGTATATAGGCATATATCGCCTGTTATGTTCTTGAGTCGCTTTAATGCTATGCGCTTTTGATATGAGTGAGAAAGTTTTGCTTTTGTCAATTGCACACAAGTGGCTAAGAATACAATTAAGATTAGATTTGTTTTTTTGTTTTTAGACACCTTTTTTTATGTTTGTAATAAATGTAGATATTGCACAAAGTAAATTTTGCAGTTTGCAAAAGAACAACAGAAAGAGCACATAATTATAAAAATAATTTTAAATTTAGGATTTGTTTGGTTTATGTTTTAGTTTTGCTTATGTGCTTTTTAAAAACATAATTTAAATATCACAGACTTTTTGCCAATTCAATTAATATGTTTAGTAAATTTTGTAAATGCCAAAAGTAAAAACAATAAATGGAACGACAAGTTAAGTAAATCCATATAACAAAAAAAAAATCTTGCAGAATTCCTAATCTAAACCAAGCCCAAGGATCACTAGCTCAAAGTGTTGGCTAAAAACATGAATCTAATTACACTTTAAGCTAATGCCATATTGAGCTATATAATAAATCAGTCAAATATTGAAATGAAATCAAGTCTTATGTTTGAATCATGGCACATAATATACATAAATATAAATATATGTATATACATTTATATCGTATATATATCATATATAGTTAATTGAAAAGCCATGAGCCAAGCCTATGAAGATGATAATCTCTACATATATGCTATATAAATACTGTATTGTTGTTGCTGTTGTTTGTTGTTGGGATATTCGCAGGATTAAGTTATATTACCTAATGTAATTGTTGCATGCGATTTAACTTGTGTGTTTTCTCTTAGTGCAGATTATCCACACGATTGGACTGCATACCAAGTGCATTAAGGCTCATTCCTGGCGGCACCACGCCCACTCCAACGCCCACACCACCAACATTAACACTACCTTCGCTTTCGCTCTTCCAGGACGAGACAGGAATATGGGGCGCTGGCAAGCAATTGCGCAGCGTTTGCACAATTTGTATGGTGTCCATAAGAGCTGTGTGTAAAGAAAGTGGTTTTAGTTTATGCTAATACGATTGTTCTGTATAGAATTACTCTTTTGGAGACTTTCGCTTTGCTTGCCATAGGGCTTGCACATGGATGGCCTTATGTAGGTTTTCATGCGTGACATGTTGCGCATTAGCTCCGAGAAGATGCGCACAATCTTGTCCTGACCAACGCCCATGGGATCAACGCGATTAGCATCCTGACTGGCCCAGGCACCGTTGTGCAACGCCAACAGGTCCTTGTTCGATTCAATCGAGTCCAAATTGGAGCTGCACAATATAAGAGAGTGAGCATATTTTTTTATTACTCTTAAGTTTTTTGTCTACTTACCGTAGAGAGTCTGCCATGTTCTTATGCGTTAGCTGATCCATCGAGGAGGAGTGCGATGAGGAGGACGAGGACAACGAGTGCGGCGATTGTGATGGCGATGGCAGCGTATGATGACCATGATGCACCTGTCCAACAGCGCTAGAGCTGATTGCTGCTACTGCAGCTGTTGGCTGTTGCTGTTGTTGTTGCTGCTGCTGCTGCTGCTGATTGGAGGCAACTGCGGCGGCAACTGCTTGTGATTGCATCATGCCTTGAATTTGCAAATTGGCAGCTGCAGCAGCAACAGCCATGGGATCAAAGTGTTTGGGATCCAATTGGGCAAAGACACGTTGTTTTTCCAAGGCGCTCAAGTTGCTCAACTTCTCCAGGCTCTGCTGGGCAAGCACACGATTCTGCTGTTGTATTAAAGCCGCTGTTAGTTGCTGTTGTTGTTGGTGCTTGGCCTGGGCCTGAGCCTGGGCTTGTTGCTGCTGCTGTTGTTGTTGCTGTTGTTGCTGCTGTTGTTGTTGCTGCTGCTGTTGTTGCTGCTGCTGCTGTTGTTGTTGGTGATGTGCAGCAACAGCAGCTGCACTGATTTGAGACAGCTGCGACTGAATGCTACTCTGCTGCTGTTTGGTTAAGTGTTGCAACTGTGGCGGCACCTTGGAGCCACTCGACTTGGACAGATCAATCTCAACGGGAGCAGCATTGTTGCTGTTGTTGGCAACACCGCTGGCGGCGGCGGCGGCGGCAGCAGCTGCTGCCGAGCTCACCGTAGCACTGGCAGCTGCTGCACTCGGTGGTAGATGCGACAAGCGTTGTAGAAAGTCTGGAGTATTCACACCCGGATACTGTTGCTCCATAAATGGCATTGGCGAGATGCCCATGTGATTCTTGTAATAGCGGCAAGCAGGACTTGGACACGATTGCACAACCTCAATGATAAACTCCTTTTCCATGCCAAACTGATCACGTCCAATGGTATACGATTCAATCACTGCACGCACCGTTGCATCCACACTGAGATGGAGTCCATGTGGACCCGACATATGCTTCAGCATAACCGCATTGGCAAAGTGCTCAAAGGGCAACACAATCTTGCCATTGTCGCGCAGTATAAGACGTCCCTGCGAGTCCAACGTCAGTCGATTGGCCAGCACTCTGTGGAAGTAAACGAAATTGCAGTTGCGAATCACGCGCTCAGCTCTAGGTTCTAGTTACTTACTGCAAATATGCTGCACTGGGCAGCATAGCATTATCCTTTAGATCGCTGAAGCACTGCAACAGTTCGGCACTCGGATTCCAGCCCTTGTTCTGCAGATAGAGTTGAAGCAACATATAGAGCTTTTCGGTTACGTAGCCAACGCCAGCGTTGGGCTGTTGCTGTTGCATTAAATCGGCATGGGTTGGGGCAACCATGGAGCTGGATAAGTTGCTGCTGTTGTTGCTGTTATTGCTGCTGCTCGCTGGGTTGACCACGCCCCCGCCACCGCCCACTGGGCCTTTGGATAGTGCCGCCTTCATCGTCTCCGATAGATCCAATTTGTAGTTTTCGGGATAAAAGTGCTTTACGTGGTCCTGCAAATGCATTTCAAAAATTACTATTAGAAACAAAAATCCAAACACAGACACATATTTGGTTTAACAGAGTCTCTGTTAAATTCGTATACATGCACGCCAACACCTATACGCGCCCAACCACCCACTGACAATGCACACGTACACTTACACACACACACGCACACACACACACAGGCAGCAGCAGACTCACCAAATTGTTCATTTTTCGGCTATAGACTGTGTTTGCATGTGCAGCGGCATCTGCATCTATTTGATCTGGCGCCACCAAAGCATCTTTGAAACACTAACGGCTAGCGCGGAGTTGTGCAATTATTGCGAAAATAGCTCGAGGCTATTTAAATGAAATTAAAATGAAAAATTGTATGTGTCTGCCGACTATCACTGTTGGTCCTTCGGCAAGGAAGTGGGGATTGTTGATACACAATATATCGATAGGTTGCATTTTAGCGATATATTCCAGGCACGAGTTGATTTCACTCAATACATCGATATGTTGTATGTGCGATATATTGCAGCTTCAATAAGCTGTATTTGAAATTAAACGTTTTAAGCTTTTATGTATAATTTTTAATTATGAATATTATTATGATTTTCTACTTAAAATCTAATTAAGTTTTTTAAATTTATCTTTAGTAACCTACAATTAAATTTCGTTAAGATTAAACAAACACAAACAGTTTTGTTTGAGGTAGGTCAATAAAAATTCTGTTTACAAGCAAAATGGCTTTAACAAAAAGTACTAATAAACTAATCATAATTTACAGCACGCAAATATACGCAATACAGAAGAGAAAAGCCCCATTTGGCACGCAATATTAAGCAGAGTGAAAGGCGTAACAAGTGACGCCCCTCATTAGACCAATTGCTGACCATCATTTAAGGCCATCACAACACACACACCGAGGACTCGCCAACCACCAGATGTAATGAGCGTTTTGCATGCGTACACTCAAAGAAAATATGCTATACAATATTCAATTAGAAACACTTTTAGTTAAATAAAGTCTTGAGCATTCTCTCGGTGTTTAGTACGATTGCCGCCACCGGATGTAAATATAAAAGGATATGCGGGGTGGGAAGGGCTTTAAGGATTGGGTAGCTATAGCAACTATTGGCAAACAATCTATGCGGCCAAGGAACTTGTTTACTTGCCTTATTTCACCTGCAATTGCAACCGAACTGAACTCAGTTTTCATTCGAAATTCACTGAGTAAAAAACTTAAAGAAAGTTGGGACTTTTAACTAAGAACTGAAAGCGAAAAGCAAATAAAATGTGCTTCCTTTATCTTAAATGGTTTCTTTCATTATTATTATGGAAATCGGTTTTATTCGAATTGGGAAACGGCTCCCAACTGGATACAAAACAATCACCAACACCACAAACTTTTCGTTTTCAACATCCCCAAAAGTGCCATAAAAATGATTTTTATAATTTGAACTACTTTGAATGCTCGCCCTGCACAAATCAGGCCAAAGACGCAGGTGGAGGAGTAGATGGAGCTGAGGTTGGCATCATGAACGAGCTGCAGCCCACAAAGGATAGTAAGTATACTATTGATTAAACAAATCTCTTTCCATGGAACCCAGAAAGGGGTAATGGTATCATTGCATTTTGCCTTAAGTATCCTTTGCTATGGCAAATGCATGCATGAACTTTAAATGGGGTTAAATATTGGCAAAACAAATGAGGTTTAAGCTTCTTTATTCTGATGAGCTGGCCTAACTTATAGTAAATGGTTTATGGCATATTTGACAAACAACTAATGAGGTTTTCCTTTACTATACCCTTAGAATTTTCCTGCCAATGTCCCGTTGGTCACATATCCGTTTTTGAGAAAAGCAAACGTTGGCCCATGTGTGAAGAGATCTGCAATGCTTCCATTATACAAACTGATAACTGTACATCGGTCTCCTTGCCGCCCTTGCAATGCAGCTTCCAATACTTGAACACCTCTTCGAGCTATCAACAGAGTGCAGCGATTGTCTTGACCAAAACGAATCCTGCAAGCAATGAAACTGATTGCAATACTTGTGATATGGGCTACAATTTTCATTATCAGGATTATTGCATTGCAAATGGTTTATTGCGTCCCTATTTGCATTATAATGCCTATTGGCAAGCTACGACTAAGTCAGGGCAAAATCTACGATTGCACTTTGGGGATCTGAAGTTTGTGGCATTCTTTTGTTTGGCTTTGAAGAACGACACGGCCTGCCAGCAGTTGGCCAATCTGTGTGTGCTCTCACACTATTCCATGGATAAGCATTCGCCATGTAGTCCATTTTTGCTTACCCAGATGTCGGATGTGGTCATGAAATACGCTCATGCTGGGGAACAGCTAAAGGCACTGGAACCCTTTGTCTTTTATAAGAAAGGAAAGATAACAAAGGAGCTGCTGACAACAACACTACAGCTGGGCAATCCAAAGGAGCTGGAAATCTTTAGCACCAACTTTGATCTGGCAGGAAACTTGAAGCGCTGGGGTCGCTTCAGTCTGCAGGATTTGAATCTATGTGCGGGCATTCAGGCACCCAGTTTGAAATTCGCTGAACATCAGGAGGAGATTAGCTGTGAGCTAAGTCTGCAACAGCTGCTGGATGTGGCTAGTCGGGATTCCAATGATAACTATATCAATCTCTATCTTAACTTTAGCAGCAACTATCAGTTTTTAATACATCAGCTGCCTGTGCTTATACAGACTTTAACGTCGGAAAATCAGGTAGGAAAAATATATTATTTATAAGTAAAAAAGAGTAAGTCAAAAGCTTGTTTATTCCAGCGTCCCCAAGAGGAAGATTGGCATTTGGTGAAACGTTTTCAGCTTATCTCGGCACAGCCACGAGATAATCGTCAGCATCCAATCCTGCCACGCTACGAGGATGAACACAAACTGCAGCTTTATAGAACTCTACGCTATGTGGAGCAAGTGGAACTGCAATATAGCATTCAGGCAGGGAATCGTATTGGATTACCTTTACTGCGTTTGCGCTATCGTCATGTCGAACTCACTGGCAATGCATCCTTGGCTCAGGCTTATCCCTTCCGTTTGCGTGTACACTTTGAGCATGTGCGTCAAGGAGCGGCTGCCAAGTTGGTGCTGGAGGTAGTGCTGCCTGTGTTCTTAGTATTGGCTCTAGTGGCTGCCTCGTTGCGTCTACAGAATCTTAGGCACCGTCGTCGTGAGGAGCTTTGTCAGATGATTAATCTTCTGGAGCTGTTACTTCAACTGGCGTCCAATGTGGCACTGGCACTGCTTGGAACTGCTCTGATACTCCTCGCTCTGCAGGCTTTTAATCTTCAACAGCTCTCACTGCTCATATATCCCGCCTGTCTGCTGCAGTTCATCTATCTGGCTGTTCATCTACGCCGCTCCAGTCAGCTGGAGCTGTTTCTCATCGATTGGGAGCGTCCAAGAAGCAGCTGCGGTGAGGGGCAACGCTTGAATCTGGACACCACCTCAATGTGTTCCAGTGTGCGCACCTATGTTGCAGAAAGTAGTGTTTCCGCCTGGCGAGTTCTCTTCACGGCCAATGCTTGGATTAGGCTAAGTGCTGCCCAAAGATATTCCACGCTGCTCCAAGTCTTTGTTGTCATCCTCGCTCATCAGCTGCTGGAGCGCTTCACGAGTGCCGATTTTAAGTTTAGTTGCTGTCTAGTCACTGGAATCTATTTGTTTACATATCTGCTGCAATTGCTTCTGGGTCGTCTACTTCAAGCCAACCCTCTGCAAAAGTTTGTTGACCTGTGCAGCTTGGCGAACATATCATTGTTTTCCCTGCTAGAGCCTGGCTATGGTTACTATATACACGGTCGTTCGCCACATGGTTTTGCGGATACAGACATGTCCTCCATGATACTGCAGCTGCAGCGTGAGGCACAGAATATGTGTGGACGAAGAGGTTTGCTCATGGATTCGGATAAGCAGGCCTATATAATACTACCGCCCAGGAACTTACGGTAAGTCGAATAGACAGAACTAAACGGAAAAGTTTATCGCTAAGCGCTCTCTCTTTTAGAACTTATTTGGATCGCTTGTTGCTGCCTTTCCAACGTAGCCGAAATGGCAGCATGTCACAGACGTTGCTATACCAAAAGGATTTGCAAATATCCAGCATCGATGGTCAGGTGGAACGCACATCCATTGCCTATGCCAGTGTTAATCGTTTCTTTTGTGCCTTCATTGATCATGTGGGTATAAAGAAACTACTACAGAAAGCTCTATAAACCAACAATTAACTTTAATGCAGGCCATTAAGGATATGGATTATGTGATCAAAGAGAAATCTGTGCTGGAGAAGCTATTCAATTGTGAGATTGAAAACTATCTAACAGAAAGTGAGTTTCATACAATAATAAATCAAATAACCTATCTAACGGTTTGTTCAACAGATAAAGGCACGTTCTATATTGATGATGCTTTGAGTTTCAGTCGCGTTTTGTTGCTAGGCAATCATTTAAACATCTTTGTGCTGGAACTGCTTGTTTTACTCGCTGTTTATTTGCTTACTTCAAGTTTGTTGTTTGCTGCCGCTGTGGCATGTGCTTTGAATATGGTAATATTAATGGCATATACATATCTTTTCTCTTGACATTAATTGATGAATCTTTTGCAGCTATTGCGATACATCTTTCGTCTCTGGGTGCGTCGCAATGTGTCCAAGAAGACGTTGATTGATGAACGATTTTTGCTGTAGCCAGACATCCACATGCAGGAACAATATATGCGAAATGATGGATTCTTTGATATATGAAATATCAGTAAACTAATTCTTTATATAACTCAAAAGTCAAGTGCTTGAAATTCTATACAAACGATAGTAATTTATTTAAAAATTCCACTTGATAGTAAGTAGTACATTTATTAGTTAGTTTTGTAGTTTAGTTCATCATAAAACTTACGACTAAAAACAGATAAAATAATTTCTATGGTTTCACATTTAACATATACATATACTTTTTTTTGTATATATATATATGTATATATATATATGATCATACTTAGATATTTAAGCATGTTGTATTTATATTATATTACTTCATATTTCATTTGCATTGCTGTAATTTCGATAGGATAGCACACATTCATGTTCCACTAATAAATACATATATGCTCGATAATATACATATATATCTAAATAATTTCGATTTTATGTTGTTTTTTTTTTCTTTTTTTATTGTGTGACATCAATAGGATTTGCGTGAGTAGACCATTTAGAAGATATACTATTTGTAGTTAAAATACATGTATTTATAAAAATATTATTGAATTCTATTTCAGTTTCGATTTCATAATCGTTTAAAATTAGAAACAAAGTTAATTGCGGCACAGCATTCGACTGATTTGGATTATTTTTAGTAAATAAAAATCATAAATACATTTTACATTTGTATATGTACACACCAATTACCAGTTGCTATATATATATATATATGTATGTATGTTTGTTTGTTTGTTTGCATATATGTATGCGTGTGAGAGTAGTGTGTTATCTTATTACCGATTATAGTAGTATTTTGTTTGTTGTTGTTTATGGCTCTATGGGGCATTACTAGTAGACTGATTGGCTGTGTATGCCTGATCGGCTCTATATATATATATATCTGTAGGCTATAGCTAAAACGTCAAACGTACAACATTAAAAGATCTATGCTTATAAAGTATAAGTATTTTAGTTTTGCATATATATATAAGTATGTATGCTAACATATCTCATTTGTTTGATTCAATTCAATTCAACTTATCTTATCTAATTGCAACTTATTACAAGTGTCTTCTTATATGGTATACGAATGTTTGCGGTTTAAATGAGCGAATAGTTAGGAGGAGAAAATGCATAAATATATATATTTATATATATATAGATAGTTTCATGGGCAATAAATATCGTACATAGAAAATTCGAAAGTAACAGAGAAAAAGAATAATAATATTACAAGGTTGAAATGAGTACGGGTATGCAATTAATTAATATACATATTACAATATAATTTGTTCATATTTTTTTTTATTGTTTATCGCTATCACAAAAGTAAATACAACTCTAACAGATTTTCGGGGGTTAGAGGATAGAGAGTTTGGTGCAAACTCTTCATGTCATATATGGACTCGAAAGTTTGTCACTAATTGTCAAACGGAGTTTTAATTTCTACTTGGTATATCTGTTTACATATGTATATTCAACACTTAAGACTGTAGTCTAAAAGATCTATATTCTCCTTCACGTATTCATCGGAGATTTTTCATGCGTTTAAACAAAAAATAAATCATATCAAATGACTTGCGTATTTACAGTGTTTGTTTGTTCTAAATTCTTAAATACATATATTATTATATTTTGTTGTAATAGCGCCAATATCTATAATGTTTACAACAACAATGCTGGTCTTGGTAAATTTGCGAGTGAGTTTGTGTGTATGTATACGGATATGTGTCTCCTTTCCCCATCAATGGATGCACTCAATTTAAAATTAGAGTCCAAATGCGGCGGCATATGCATGCAGCAGCTGAAGCACATAGTCAGCGCTTTCCTGTATTGTATTGCTGCCCAAACTGCGTGGTCGCTGTAGCAACTCCAACTCCAAATCATCGAAATGCGACTCCTGCTTCTTATCATCATCATCCACAACATCATCATCCTGTTTTGGCTGCTGCTTACTACTGTCTAGCTCCTGTTTCTGCTCATCCGTGCCCTTGTCACTGGGCGAAAGTTCGTTCTATTCGTGCGCCGAACGACGCGCCCGTTTGGCCGGCAGGCAGGCATCCTCACTGTCGCCCAACGATGCAGAGCTGCAGCTCTTGCGTCCGTTCTCAATTGGTGCAGGCGAACCGGCCGCTGCAGCCAGCAAACTTGGCGAATTAGAGGTTGAAGCACCGCCATTGACAGCGATCTTGTTGCTGCCAAAGTTTGGCAACCATTTAGCTAGTTGCTCCTCAAAGAAGTTCTCCAAATACTTGGCATTACTGTACGTTTTCGAGTCCTCCTGTGTAAAGGCAATGTGCAACACAAAATGTATAAAACTGTTGATGAATAACAAAAGACTCAATGCACTCACCTGATAAAAGAGGTATGTATTCTTGAAAATTAAACGAACATCAGCCACAAAGCCAGCTATTTCCTTGTAATGATTGGGACTGGATGGATCCAGACGTGTGCGTATAACATCCAATGACATGGGGCTAAACAGGATAGTGAACAAGTGAGTAATTGGAAACTTTTTGTCTTGCCGCTGTTGCTTACTTGCAAATAATCTCATAGTATTGAGAGTTGGCCGGCGATTCTGGCTCACGGAAGTTCAGACTCTGCTCATACTGACAGTAAAGCTCCAGGCAGATGCGTTGCAGGATTCTTAGCTCAATGCTGCTCAGCTCGTTGGGATGCGGTTTGTCGCTGGGTTCGGTTTTGGTTAGCTCCTTGAGATTAACACACAATAGACACTGCCATGATTCACTTTCGTCTGGCAGCGAACTTATAGCGGGTATATGACAATTCTGATGGAATACTTTTGGACATTTGTCGCAACACATCAGTTCGCCGCCATCCAGGCAAACGGCACACCAATCCTCATTGGGGTCATCTTTTTGTTCGTTTTTATTATTAACTGATATTAATTAGTTGTTTTCGTTTGGCATTTTATATATGTGTATGTGTGTGTATGGGTGTATGTGTTTGTTTGTGTGTTTTATGTTTTATGTTTTGTTGTTGTTGTTTTGATTTGATTGGTTAGTAATTTATTTGTTTTTTTTTATTTATTGCGCGTTTGCGTTTGTTTTATTTTTGGTTTTTGAAGAAACGAGTTTGTAGTTTGCAGAAAATAGAAATAAACAAAGCAAAGGTTTTATAAGAATTGATTAAATCGTTGTCAAACAGCAGCAGCAAAAGTAATTGTTTAAAATTAAATATTATATTATAAGAATGATATCAATAATTTTTGTTGAACCCATTAACTATTACATATTGTTACCGTTCCTTTAAACATAAAATATTAATTTGTATAAGCAAATATCATAAGAAAGTTTTGGGAAACAGCAAATACAAACAAAACAGCACAAATCCACACACCGTTAACACCCAAACTAAGTTTTAGCCAAAACCAACACAAAAAGCATCATGCTTACCTTCTTGAGTATTGGATAGATCCGTTGAGCTGTGCACCTGCGGCGAAGTAGTCTTGGTGCGTCCCTCTGGCAAGACCTGCACGCCATTCGAGTCTAATTTGGCAATGGTGGCAATCAGATCATTGATGGAATCATCACGCACCTTGTCAATGGGTTCGGTAAAATCCTTAGTGTTCTATAAACAAACCAAAAGTTAATCTTTTTAGCAAAATTAAAACTATATGATATCTTGAAGCACTTACCTCATGTGTGCTGGGGCTGGGTGTCTTTGGATTTGTCGATGTGACATTCGAGAGTATGGAAACAGCGGGTCCTAGCCCAAGGGCAGCCGCATTCAGTTGCGCCAAAGTGTTTGCCGATGTGGTACCATTGCCCAAAGCTGGTAAACTGGTTGGTCCACCAACATTATTAAGACTGGGCGGTGTGGTGTTCTTTAAAGTATTTGGCGATTTCAATGAGATTTTAAAATTTTCCGATGTCTGTCGTCCATTGGCAAAGGGCAGAAGCGGACCTTGCTGTTGGCAAACTGAAAGAAGAAAAAAAATGTATGTGTTATTTAAACTTTGTGTGTTATTGTTAAATGCAAGAACACTTACTGTTTGATTGCTGCGCGGATTGTGGTATATGCCACTTGGCTAGACTGTGCATCGCGCTGCTCAGCTGCGGCGATGTTTGCGGCGGACCAGCGTTAAAGCCAGCCTGGCTCCCATGAAACCCCAACGCCTGTTAAGATATTTCCAATATTAATTAAATAATACATCATTGGGTAATTGCGCTTAATACAGGCGTGTTCCCAATTCAACACTTAAGTTTTAATAGTGAATCGAACTTAAAATAGCAAATTGAATGTAGAGAGAAATGATGAAAAAAAAACCTTTGCTTTTTGTATTAATCTAAAACAATGCTTGGGAACGCGCCTGATTGCTTCGAATTATCGCTAGAATCTCGTTCGCTTACATTCTGCATGGGATTGGGCATCATTGGTGGTCGTTGCAGTGAACCAGGTGAGGGTATTTGTCCTCCGCCGCCTCCACCACCCGCTCCAGCCATGGCAGCTGCCGCAGCCGCCTGCTGTTGAGCATGGCTTGCCATGCGTTGATATTGCGACTGGAAGCGCGCATTGCTATTCATGAAGCTATTGCTATCTCTTACACTGCCGCCGGGACCGCCGCCCTGTCCAAAATTCTGCTGGCCAGGCATAAAATGTGGTCGCATCTGTGGCAACTGCTGTTGATGGGCCGGCGATGGTGCACCCTGTGGCCCACCGGGATAGCTGGGCGGACCATTAAAAGCCAAATGAGCGTTTGGGCTTTGCGCTGCCTGATTATTTAAAAGACCACGCAGGCTGATATCTATAAACACAAAGTAAGAGAAAGAGAGAAAAAGAACAGAGGGGTAAGTTATATATATATTTGCTGTTGGTTTTTTTTTTATGTAAACATACCCATATTCTGCGGATGTGTGGAAGAGCTGACATGTGGCTGACCCTGACGCTGCATGCCCACAGGCGGCATGCCACCAAATCGAACTGCAAGCACATAAAAAAAAAGAGAAATTTAACCTTTAGTTAAGTGAAAAAATTGTTAATGTTCGTAGGTAATCGTTAAATAAGTAGTCAACATTTGCCCCAAAGTTTTTCTCTAAAAAACCTATGCAAAAAGAAATAAACAATGAAAGTTATTTTTTCCCCCTCAGAAAACATTTGGTTCAACATTCTCCAGGGGGTCCCCATTTAGATCTTACCTGATCCATCGCCTGGAAAAGATCGACCCATAGACTGAAGATTATTGAACTGCTGTTGCGCTGCAGCATTGCTATACAATTGCGGTCCATTCTGTACACCAAAGCCGCCTGGCGGTCCATTCGGCGAGAGTCCAGCGGTCATGCCAGGCGGCAAACCTGGACGCAATGGTGGCGCCATATTCGGACTGGGTGGTTGACGTGGCGGCGGTGGTTGTGGGCCATTGTTTGTTTGCGCCGGTGCTGGCGGATATGGCTTGCCATCGACAATAACAATGCCCAGCTGTGAGATGACCTTTTGCAGTTCGGCAACCTGATTGAGCTGCACTTGAATCCTGACGGGAATCTCTGGATTGGGTATATCAGCACGCTGGCATTTGAGTTTCTGAAGATGACGCACCAGAGATTTCTTGCTGGATAGTATAGCAAAATCGCTGCCCTTCTCCAAAGCATTCTGCATGAATTCAATACAATGATCTGTATTATCCGAGAGCAGCTGCAGTGTCTCCTTCTTCTCAACGAGTACTTTCAATTTGCTATCGCAAACCTCATTGAGACGCATTACCAACTGCTTGCCACGCATATTCACTGTATTGGTGATCTTGACGACCATGGCTGTGATCTCTTTAATCAAATCCTTCTTCTTGTCATGAATCAATTGCTGGCGATCATCAATCACTTTCGTGGCCGAAGAGAGCAGAAAACGTTTGTAGTTTATCTCGGAGACGAGCGTGGACAGAGCTTGTCTGGATTCGGTGGCAATCTCATGTGCAAACTTGTATTTATGATCCCGATGATCGCTAAGCTGGCAATCGCGACAGGTTAACTTGTCGCATGTCTCACAAAACAGCGAAAGCTTCTCCTGTGTGTGCAGCTGGCACATATGCAGTTTATCCACACCTACTGTGCCGGCTAGTTGTTCATTGTTGGCCTCATCCTTTGGCTTGATCGTGTGATCCTTGGTGATTTTAAGACGCTGATGCGCCTGCACACAACTATCGCATATATACTCGGAGCAATCCACACACCACGATGTGGCGACAGCTCCATCCGAGCAACTGCTGCATTGTATATTTGCTGTTTGTGAGTTCTTTGTGCCATCACTGGAACCATGACCACCATCGCCACTATCTCCAGCGGCACACTGTTCAATCAGAAACTGATTCTCAATTATGTAGCCCTTCTGTGAGGCATTATCGCATACGGGACAATGTATCAGTGGTGGCAGTGAACGATCCAGCTCTGAGAACTTTGTATTCACACACTGGCCGCATGCCACATGCAGGCATTCCAACAGCTTGGGGCGATCATTGAGCCCCAATACCTGGGCACAATAGACGCACTTGAACAGTGTAAACTTGGCAGATGCCGATGAATTTGATTCCGACTGCAAGTAGGTTTGAACAAATAAGACAAATTTAGTACATTTCATGTCTTAAAAGTATCTAAGCAAACAGTTTCAATTCTTATCGACAGTTATTCACATGTCTCATACGAAAGTTATCTTGATGGTTAATCATAAAAAAGAACTCAAACAAATGTCTCTTTTAATTAAAATTTTCCAATATTGCTTATTCAATTGACTTTTATTCATATGCTTGAACACTTTCCCTGCTTCAATACAAATAATTGATCAGCTATTACCATGCGCGTTATCTAATCTTATCTTAACTCAATACCAGCATTTTCGATAAGCTTTAGTCTAATGTGTGTGGTACAAATGGTTTGGCGGAAAGCTTTTAGCATAGTTATGAATAAAAACCAAGGATTGTTTATGAGACGCTTAAAATAGTAATTAAAAGTTTCATTTAATGATGAGGAATTTTTTTATAATTGTTTACATTTTCTCTTTTGTAATTAATTGCATTTACTTTCTACAGCACGACAACTTTTCTGTTTATGACATGCTGGTGTAAGGTTGGCAGACTACAGTAGAGACTCGCTTTGTTGTTTTTATTAAGCTTACAATTGAAGGATATTGAATAAATATTCGCAATTTCTCTGTGTATAATTAATCGCATCATGTTTTCACTGAGACAGAAGAGCATAAATATTGCAATGGCTAACAACAATAGCAAAAGGAGAAAAGGAGCAGAAAGAGCTTAGTAGCAACGTAAACAAATAAATAGCGCTCCCCACTGCCAGGGGGGGTAAAGAGGCGACTACTACTACTTCTGCTGTTTCTGTCTCTTTGACTGTCGCTGGGAGCCAAGATTGATTAGTTTTATCTTGAGTTGGGAGCACATAAATCCAATTGATTGATTATGCTCTTGCTCGATAAAGATTACTGCATTGGTATGCGAGAGTTTTACATGCAACTGCCACTTGGTAGGAATGTGGCAGTATGTGTGTGTGTGTGTGTGTTAACGGAAACACCATGGACATTGATGAATGCGCCACAACAGGCCCCAAAGACAGAGAGCAAGAGCAAAAGAGATAGATGTGAAACAGTTTGTGCAAAAATTTTGTTGTGGCTCGGCGTTTGCAATTGGAGCATAAATTGGGGATCCACCAGAGTGTGCAACGATCCACAGACGATCCATCTCTGAGGCTTACAGGCTGTGACGTCAGCAATGTGTATAAATAAGAGAGAGAGAAAGTCGCGTTTCTGGCATAGTTTTCAACTTTCGAATTGCCTCATAAATCATCAAGGCAAACAGCCATTTTCTTTTAGAAAAAATATACCCTGTAACAAATAGCTTGAAGGGGCTTATCAAAATGCATCCATTTACTGGGTATACATTTGGTTAGTGCATCAAAATGGGAAAAGCTTGCCACATGCCCACACGTATAGAGTTAGAGCATTAGGGGGCGACGTTCCACTTGAAAGCAATTCATCATAATATATGTAGGTTCCATGGCCATACCATTTGCTCACTACACAGTTCTCTCCTCGCTTGAGGCATTTGCTCGCCAAAAAAAAAAAAAAAAAAAAACAGAAAAAACTGGTCGGTTGCGCTGCTCGGCACGGAATCGGTTTTGAATCGGTTCGGTTCGATTCGTTCGGCGCAGCCCACTTAAAAGTTGCTCAAGTCCAGTGCGACTGACATACCATTAAAAATATTGTTGCGAAAAATGAAAATAAGATAAAATAAATAACCAGCTGCTACCCCCATGTTTTCAATCACGTTCAAATGACTTGCCATAAAACTGGGGAAGCGGGTAGCAAACAGGTTTTTTTTTTTTTATTTTTGGGCCAACATTTCGCCCACACACACAAACACACACACACACTGAGATATTGTTGCAAATATAGGGGCAACATGTGCCAACAAAAAGAGGAAGAAGAGAACATTTTTTAGAAGATTGAATTATGCAAGTAATTCCAAATAATTGTTATTTCAATTAAAGCAATAAAACCAACTATAAATTTTATATATATATATATTTTCATATTAAGACCAAAAGTTAACCAAAAAATAGTTTCCACAATTTCCTAAGTTTTAGTCTTAATTACAGTTTATTTAACTTTCAAAATGTACACGCAAAACTTTAATAAATCATACAACTGCTTTGTTATAGGGCGTAAAGAAAGAAAGAGAAAAAACCAATTGCCTTTTTTTGGGGAATGCCATTAGCAGCAGCTACATTTCATGCCAACAAAGCTTGAATGTGCGTTGCCAAGCAGCGAATGTATAAATAATTCTAAATCAATTTCAATTAGAAAATGTTGAAAGGATGCTACAACAACGGCAACGGCAATGAGTAAGAGAATTTGCGAGAGCAAACCGACCAAAAAATATATATGAAAAGCACGAGATGAAGCACTAGAAATGTGCTGACAACATGATGGAATGGATTGAAATGGATTGGATTGCATGACGTCTGGCACTGAACGAGTGCATTTATGATTGATGTAATTTTGATGAAAGTAATCACATTTCCATCTACAAGCCAGCGAAGCCTTTTAAAGCTCAGTTTCACATTTCATTGGGAATTTATTTGCAATATAAAATTTGTTACTCTACTTTCTTTCTTTCTTGATTATTATTATTTTATTATTTTTTTAGTTTGGTAAAAGTTTCATTCTTGTTAGTCGCACACACACATACAGAGAAAATGAAACTTTGTTGCGAAAATGAAAGAAGTTCTACAACTATATTTCAAATTCCCCCCCTTCGCCGGCCACGCCGCATACTCTTTGCAAGCTATGACAACGTCAAAATCGGTTTGAAAAAGTCCCAATGGCATCAGTGAGAACTTTTAAGCACATCGTTCTCTTTCATCTCACATGGAAAATCCATTTTTCCCTTTATTTTTGTTGGTATTCCTGGCAGCCATAATTCCATTAATTTGCGTGCTCACATCAAATTGGATTTTCAGTTAAGCCGCAGCTTTTGCTGCTCAAAGTTTAATTCAGACAACAGAGACAGAAAAAAAAAAAAGAGAGAGAGAAAGTTTCAGCAGGATAAAAGTCTGAGGCTATAGCTTTGACAGGCCAGTCAAATAAATAACACTTTAAGCAATCAACACACAAATTGCAGTTTGTCTTTTGTCATTGGAAAAGAATAGAAAATCGTTCCAGTGGATATATGTTATATACAAACTTATCACAAGTCTTGACACAACCTATACAAAAAATCATTTTAATCTTAATCTTACATACTTATCATAGTCTGCCCGCAAGTCAAGGCTCAAGAACAAGTTGTTTATAAAGGGTTCACTTAGGTTATCAATGCTTGGTTCATTTGTGTAAATGCTATCTGCCTTATCAATGTTTATTTCTGTGTGTCCACATGACTTAATAATGAATGGCTGTTGTCTTTTTCATTAGTGAAAGGTTAAATGTATGTTAATGGTATTTCAATGCCAATTGGTTATGCAAATGATAGGCAAATTCTATTGACGAAGTGTGTTATTAAGATTGTAAGCATGGTTTGTGATAGACCAACAAAAAGATTGGATAGGACAGGAATATGTAAAGACCAGAAGCTTAAGTATAAAAATCAAATAAACATCATTATGAAACTAACTTAATTCACCAATTATATACAATTTTCAAGTAATAGGTGCCATCATTAAAATTATTTAAAAATACTTTAAACTTTGTAAAATTTACTAAATAATTGTCTCAATTTGTTTATAAAATCCAATTAAAACCACGTGCATCGATATAATATTTATTGTGCAACAAAGTTGCGTCATTTCAGCAATTTTCGGTTTAAATTGAAAGAAATATTTTGGTTTTTCCTGCACTTTTGCGATAACAGCGTTCAATTATCCTTGTTGTCTGTGTGTGTGAGAAGAAAATTGCTTGCAGTGTGTACTGTGAATATTATGACAAATGTCAGATAAGCAATGTTGTCCTTGATTTAAATATATATATATATAACATAAGCTATAATTACAAGCTGAGAGGAAATCGAATGCAATAGCAAAAATATTTTGCATTTTACATGACAACAACAATGTCATTTACTTGACTGCATTTGTCTGGCTTTTCGAGGGAAACGCAGCGTGTGCATTTTGTGCACAGGACTAGTGGGTGGTCCTTGCACATATAGACATAAATCAGTGCAATATGAGGACATGCATCATCTCTCTCCCTGTGTGTGTGTGTGGTTGTGTGTGCGTTCGTCTAAAAGGACTGCGGGTGGCATTTCGTCGGCCATTTTGTGCGTCCGTTTGTGTCTTTGTATGTGTGTGTGTGTGTGTGTATATATCCCTAACGCTGCATGTAGTCAGCCAGCATCGTGTTGCAACTGCGCCTCTTCAGGTTGCGCATACAACAACAACAACGATAACAACAACTAGCCTGTCATTTTCATAGTCGCAAAATTCGATATTTTATATCATGTCGTTGGGTTTTGACAAAATTTGCATCAAGCACAAACGTCCATCAAACGTCAGTGGCAGCATTAAGGCGGTCTACTGTGTCCTGCTTCCTGTGTGCACTCTCTCTTACACAATGTCCTTTGAATATTAAACACAATGACAATAATATTAATATAGCAAAAGCAGCAGCAGCAGCAGCAGCCACATCAGTGGCTAAATTAATTGCCTTTCTGTGCTGTCTACCTGACTGTTGCCAGGGCTCTGCACATTGATTGATTTCTTAGAAAATTTCAATCAAATCAAATCTCATTCTTCTTCCCCACCCCCGCTCCCGCCACCCAAAAAAAACGACACTTGCATATCCTTTGAAAGATAATTGAATGCATTTCTCAAAAATTTTATGTCTTCTCTTCATTTGCTTTCTCTTATTGCTTTGTCAAGCGGAATTAATTGAATTATTTTCAACTATGCATTTCTATTCTCTAATCAATTTGTTGCAGCTGCAATGTCAAAGTTTACAATTCATTGGATATGCACAGTCTTGCTTAAAAATTAACTACAGTTCATTCAAGAAGTATTTTTCAAATTATTTCCAGAAGTTTCCTTCAGCAACATACATACGTATACTTAATGTAAGTTTTGCATTGCATATAAAAATATATTCTGGTCTTTTATAGCTTTTATGCTAGGCAAACAGATAAGACAAGCAAATGTTGTTAATATTATTAATAATAGATATGATTAATGGGAAAAATTCCTGGCAGAGACTCTCAACTCCCCAGTTAATAATAACAAAGCTTGACTAATCAAATTTTCCATGCTCAAATGAGTTTTTTAACAAGCAATTTATATTCTATCTGTGCTCGCATATAGTTTATTTATTTCATTGTTTATTATTCATTCAAATGGAATTTCATTTCACAGTTGTGCTGCTCTTGTTTGAAATTCCAAAGCTCCAGCTCAAATATGCCCTTTGAGGTTGTGCCAGGACTCGACGAGTCCGGTGATTCAGGTGTCAAAACCGCAACATCAAAGACGAAATATTCTTATATAAATGTTTATGATTTTGATGCACTGTGCGACAAAAAAAAAGAAGAGAAAAGTCGTCTCCTGAAATATTTATGCGTCTGAGCAATAATAAACTAAAAGACATTACACTTAAAATGCTAGCAATAAATTGCATTAACAGACAGATACTATATATATGTATATACTTATAGCGATAGGGACGAAATGCGTGTATGTTATTGAGAGAGAGATAGCCTGAGCAGATGGCACAGTAAAACATTTTATGTTTCCCATAATAAAAACGAAAGAAAGAAGAAAAATAACAAACAAACTTGATTGCGCCTGTGAAACTGGCGAATAAACTAAACACAATAAAAGTATAAAACAGAAATATAAGAAGAAAAAAAACGTCTGCTTAAAGGTGCTGCGATTTATGTGATAGCATTGACCAGGAACCAAACAAGAAGGAGGCGAAGGAGAAGGGTAAGCAGCAACCGGAACATGGCCGCAAAAAGCAACACAAAAGGCAGGTGAAACCATTTTTAAGAAATGCCCTGAAGACTAACTTAAATAAACGCGAGTTTAAAAGTAAAGGGGGAAATAAAAAGCCTCTAGCGTAAAAATAAATTAATTCACTTTTAATAAATTGTATATTATTTATGTGATGTAAAAGGTCGACAAACGCACAATAGCTGAGTTTAAAAAATAATCGGTACAAAATAATTGAAGGCTTAATTTATTTCTATCCTCTCTTATCTCTAATTATAGTAGACAGCGTAATCACTAGTTTGGAGCTATTTTCGACTCTAGCAAACCGGAAGTCACGTAATAAGCGAAGATGTGCGCCATTTATAAATAACTTGTTGAACCCCGGGTAGGGGGAAGAGCAGGAGGGGTTGTTTGTAGACATGCGTGTATAATTTATTGTCTAAGGACGTGATCGAATATGATTAAACTACAAAAATCAATTCGAATGTCATAATACCATTTAATGCAAGAGTACATACTTATAACAGGTAGAAAACTATTGAACAAATTTCTTTCCCGCTCACGTTTTGGAGTACAGTATTTCGGAAAAGGATAAAAGCCGTGGACAGCTCAAAGATGGTCCTTTGGTGATTGGCATTAACGGCCATTGCCTTGATGCCATTTTATTTTATGACCTTTTTTTTCATCCCCTACTGAATTTCTCTCTTCGCTTTGTCTCGAAATACCGCCCGTAGGGAATAATTTATTGCTTTTATCTTTTTTATTTATTTTCCGGTTTAAAAAAGAAAATTATTTTACTTTTTAACATAAAAAAACAAAACATTTTATTTAGGTTCTTTTATCTTCTTTAAGGGGCTAATATAAAATCAACCCTTCTTTCCAAGTGTAATTACCAGGCAATGGAATACACTGTCTAATTGTATGCTAAGGGGCTTTAACCATTGAAAACAACACACTTAATTCGCAGCTTTTATCTTATCTAATGCAAGGTGGTCACAACTAAAAAAGTGTTTTAACTTTCACAAAAGGGATTAATTAAAAAACAAGCTACAAATTATATTTATCTCCCTGGTGGCAGATAAAAATATTACTGAAAAGATGCATACTACATTGTATTTAAATGACAACAAACTAATCAAGCGAATACTTGAAAGAGAATTAAGTTTATCTTAACTATTAAATGTAGTGTGTGGCATTTGGGGGCCATTTGTTTTTAATCGCTAACATATCCGGTAGCGACATAGCAATTTCCGTTGCGGTGCAGCAACGTAGAGGGTGTGGAGGGTTGCCCTAATGGGCAAACCCTAATGACCTGACATTACATTTCATAACGCAATTTAAGCTCTATGCAGTCAGATAAAAATAAGAAGAAATGTTGCCATAAAAATGTACGAGTTTTGTATTTGATTGCGGATTAAAATGGGTAAATGAATGGAGTGAAAGGATATTCGGGTTGTCTTTTTTCTGTTAGGAGTGCTATCCTATTCGGTTCATTCGCATCGTTAAGCATCGCCGAGTCGTTAAGATTTAATTGTATGGAAATCGTAAATGGCACGCAAAAGAACCAAAAAATAATAACAATAATAAAATACAGAAAAACAAAGTTTTACGAGCTACGGGGCATACACAGAAAATCGATTAGTTGAGACATTAAGGTATAACATAAATGAAAAAAAGAAAACGCCGAAAGGCATACACTCAAAGAAATGTTACAAACAGGGATCACTTTTATGCGTGTACTAGTTAAGAGTATTTAATATCTTCTATTTGTTAAGCATTGCTATAAATCCATATGCAAATGGAAGACGTCAGCGTTGACCTCCAAATATGATTCATGACATCGGCAATGACAACGAATCAAGCCTTCAAGCCTTCAAGCAGTCAACTATTCAGTGATGCGATGCCAATCCATTGAAGTTGATTGCTTTGAGTGGTTGCTGTGGCGCTTTATTTTTTATTAAGATATATATATATATACATGCTTATAGAACCGAACATTGAACAATCACTTGGGCCATTAAAACAAATAAGCTTCAATTTTGCATAGATATTAAAATCATTTTCTATTATAAGAGTTATTGATATTACGAAAAAGGTAATAATCAAAAGTAAATACAGTACAAAATTGTTTCAGAAACTAAATTACTCAAGCATTCCATAAATTACAGTATTTTCATAATAGTATACGCGGCTACGCTCGACTGAATTCTCGTCTGACTTTTGGGGAAAGTCGACAGCAAATTGACATGAAATGAGTTAAGACCGCAAGCTTATAAAGCAATCGGGTTTGGGTTCACAACAACAACGATCCGATACGAAAATGCTCTGCGACCGACCGTACGGTTTTTGAAAGTATTGAAACCTCATTCATTGCGTTCTTCTTCTTGTTTGTTTTTAGTGTACAATGGTGATATTGAAAAGCATGTTGTGCACGAAATAAGACAAAACCGCAAACTAATGAAGCGACCCATAAGCCCAGGGCTACGGGTAAGGGTTAGGGTGTACGCTTGTGTCTGGGGCCTATGGGCATTTGGGGTTTTGCCTGAGAGACGAGATGACGACGACGGATTGGACATTGTGGGTTGTTTTTTTTTTCGTTTTTGGTGATGATTCAAAAGAGTCGGAGCTGGTTGCTGGTCTCTGGAGCATAAACCGAAAAACCGCCGACGTAGCTGCTGCTGCTTCTGCGGTTTTGCGGTTCATTCTGTGCCTGATGCAATTGTTCGGGCTGCCTCAAATCTCCTAACACACACCCATACACACTAGCATACACTCTTGTATACATTTTCCAAAATGGCGTCACAGTTGTTTCTTTGTTGTTGTTGTTGTTGTTGTTATTGCAGATACTAAATAGTAAAGCCGCAGGGGGTTCAAAACGTGATGCAGATGCATTTAAATTTCAACACACGGCTTGATGCCGTGGGCGTACATTAAGATGTGAGGCGTGGCACCAGCTGTCGAATGCAAGCAGCAATAAGCTTTGAATTATACCCAAAGCTTCCCCCATCCCTCTCATTCTTTCGTCTCTGCCGTCTTCATTCAGGATTTATGTGCAGCTTATGAAACTTTTGCTAAGATACACAAATACAGTAGGCACTAACAAATGAGTACGCTTTGTTGCTACGCAGGGATTATAGCTGTTCAACTTAATTCACCATTAAATTGGAAATACCATATTAAGTGCAGTTCTGGAAAAAAGCATTTGTGTGCCATAACTCCAAGTTTTCGACAAAAATAATTACAGTTAAGGCAAATTATTACAACGGAGTAACACTGTACTTTGTCGGGCATTACAAGCAAGCTTCAATTTGAAGTAACGTCAACTTGTTTCGGCTCTGCTGCCGTCTGTTGCCTTTTTATTGTGCGTTATAATCCGCTTTATGTGATCGGATTATGTCCTGTGCTGCGCCTAATCCCTCCAACACAACGGAGCAGTGTTCGGTCCCCACCCTATTCACAGTTCAACTGATCCGCCCGGCATAGTCAACTTCAATTACGCACGCACTGTGGTGGGATTAAGGCGTCCCAGCCACGCCCACTAAAAAGTAATTAAAATGTGTATCTGTTTTATGCACACGTACACAAAGCGAGAGGGACCCGGTAGCTTCGACAGATGCGCGGGTAAAGGCAGGTAATTTTTTATTGTACTAAAGTGAATAACGCCATTTTTTCAAAGATCTCTTAGTTTCGATTGTTGCCTGGGCAATAAAGATAATTAGTAACTATTTTTTTCTTTCGGCTAGCTCTCTATTGGTACGAATTTAAGACTTCTACTTCCTCTCTTTTTATATTTAATACATTTAGAATTTTATGTCCCTCAGCTCGGCCATCGGCACTTTACTTTGCTTGCATATTCTAGTGAAATTAGAGTTAATTGCACATCATTAAAAGCAAATTCTTGGAATTAATTTTGTTTCGTCGAAAATGGCAACAACAACAGCAACGCTAAGGCAATAAACAAAATGGCTGACCAGCCAACAACGCCAAAGCGTTGCCAGCTGCCCCATTATGGTGTCTCAGATTCAACGAATAATTACAACCTGCAACACACAAAACACCAATTGGAAATGACACTTTAAGTGACCAGTGGCCAGAAGAAGCGACGTAGGAAAACTATAATCTTATACTATATATTAAAATGCTCTCTATAATTATAAAAATAATCACATGAGGGAACCAATTCTTTTGGTCAAACTGTTGTAAATGCATTTTAATGCAGGGTAGCCACCTTGGTCAAACTGTGTGGGGTGTAGCTTTCATTCTACTGTGCCATGTGCAAGTTTTAAGCGATCGATGACAGCTGTCACTTTCCAAGGCAATAAGTGTGACAAGTATGGCAACTGTTGTGAAGGTGCATAGTAAAATAAAACAAAAAAACACTGAGTGCATGTATCTGCTAACGATTGGGCAACGCCATGTTGTGTTGATCGGCCATCTTTAAATTTCTTTAAACTGCACGGCGAACATAGTTTTTTTTTTAGTAATAAAAGGTTCAAAATAAACTAAGAGAAATAAAAGAACTGAAAGCACACTTACACACACTCGTACAAATACGGCGGGCAGCGTTTGATTGACGCTTGAACTAAATGAGTGCACGTCATTTTCAGCTGCCTAGAGTTGACCCTACATGTATGTGCGTATGTATGTAAGTTCGTCTCCTACTCCAGCAGCACTAAAAATGTCTGCGCGCCACTCAAATAAGTGTACTTGTGTGAATCCAAACATTTTAGAAGCGCTCACGTTCGTGGCGCTCAACCGAGACGAGACCGCGGCACAAACACAAAACGCACACAACGCTCACAAACACACAAGCGTTCAAAAAAAGAGACGAGTCATTTGCAAGCTTCTGCAGCTGATCGTGATGGAGAGCACTCTGCGTTTAATAGTGTGAGAGAGTAAATGAGTGTATTGGTGTTGTTATTGCTGTTGGTGTTGTTGTTGCTGTTGGTGTTGTTGTCATCTCTGCTTTTTAGTTACATATTTGCTTTGCCTTTCACACCAAAACGAAAAAACCAGAAACCGAACAACAAACAGCACGAGACTTGAACACGAAAGTGAAAAAAAAAAACCAGCACAATCTGTCTGCTGTGTGCTTTTTGCATACATATGCAAGAATATGTATATAAATTTTGAATGTTTGTTTGTGTGGGCTGTTTGCCATTGCAGTTTGTTTGTTGTTATTGCATGGGAAAAGATAACAACAGATCCAAAAATTGAATGAGACAATGATCATTTATATTGCCGTGATAAGCAGCATATGTTTACTGATGAACAGTGTTGCCAGCAAGAAAACGGATAGATTTTCGGTAATGCTTTAGCTAAACAACCGTGTTACCAACTCAGGTTTTTAAACAGTAATTAGACTTAACTTCTCAATATGCAAGAAATCAAAATGCACAACATTGAGAATAAAATAAACAAACAAACAAAACGCTGCATTGGCACTGCTGTCAATTGTTATTCTGATGAGTTAATAGATTTAAGAGTGCAATGCGATTACAAAATGCCTCTCTCTTATCGCAATGAATGCAGCGTTGCGAGCACGTGTAAGCCGCTTGGGTGTTAATAACCTCAACAAATACATTGTGCACACATGCATATGGTCATAGATAGTGAAACTTATGTCAATTAGAGTTGGACGTTCCAGCTCTATAGTTCATTTTAACATGCACTTACCCTTTTCTCTGCACTATCGCAAGGATTGCCTACGGAGGAGGATGACGAGGATGTGGATGTTGTGGCCGGTGTGATGGGCAAATGATTATTATTTGGTGGTAGGACATCGGATGCCACAGAATCCAATTGCTCCTGCTTGATGCCAGCAATTAGCGGCAAGAAGTCATTCTTAAGATTCTCCAATTCCAAATCCATTTTGTTTTTTTTTTTATTATTTTTCGAGTATGTGAGCGTATTTGATTAATTTGCTTTTATTTTTGTTGGGTAGAAGGCTAATTTTAGAGCGTGAATTTTGTTTTCACCAGCAGTTGCTGCCCTTGGTGAACATATTTAGTTGCTTTAGGATTTTTATTCCATTTCATTATTCATTCATATCTTTACATACAAAAGCAACGCAAATTTGACTGGCTGCATATACACGCACACATGCAAGCGCATCAGCAAACACGCTCGCACACACACTCACACACACAAACACCAGTTACTTTGTGCACAAAATAGTTTCGCTTTCGTATGGAAACTACAAAAATGTTGTATTTTACTTTGAAAAGCGTTTAGTTGCCTGTTGGTATTGACATTTTATTGAGTGTACCACTTTATTTGCTACTGCATCGTTTAATTTTCACCTTCAACTACGAGCGTTTTGCAAAATTTTTCTCTGTACTCTTTTCGCACGAATTCTCACAGTGGCAAAAACTTTCATTTAAATGTTTTGCATTACGCCCTATTTGCCGTTCGAAATCACATTGCACTTAACTAACGATTGCGTGTGCTTTCGCGGGAAGCAATATTGTTTATTTGTTATTCGATTAAATATTTGTATTTTATTGGCAATTAAATTTGTTGGGAAAACACACGGCCACGGCGTTTACTCTCCTTGGACGCTTCTTCTGTACAAAAATTTTCTACTCGCGTAGCCATTTTGGATTCAACAGTGCTGCCAGACATTCGATGGACAAAGGCTGCCATACACGGTCAGACATGTGTGCTTGAAATTATTGAATTTGTTCGTAAAAACATGATAAATGTTACAGCTTTTAAGTATATTTGCTAGATTAACATATGTCTGAACACTTGTATCATATATGGAAGAATTATAAAAGCTGTTTGCGTACTTGAAGTGCGTTAGGGTTGTAGCACTTCTTCGGTACTCGAATGTGCATGATGGATTAAAAAATACCATGCAACAGCTGTGTTGCTATACAATAGCGACAAGGGGCACACGTGTAAAGTTGTATTTTTTAGAGTTTTTTTTGCATTTCTGAATTAAATAAATGCTCTTAAGCCGCTGTACAAAGGCAGGTGAATTTTAAATTAGATATTATTATAACTTCAGCAATATATATATTATATATTCAACAGTTTGCCTAAAAACGCTGCTGCCCTCAGATATCAACCGGTTCGTTTTCGGTTCACGTCACAAATCCT